>QGOI01004735.1:0-30250 GCA_003313885.1 Boletus sp. MG55
GGTCAACGGTTGCATGAACGATTGTCTGGTCCAGATCGACGATCAAGGATAGCTTCCTGGACTTGAGAAGGTGGTCGGCGGTCTCCTTTTCTATCCTCTGCGCTTCCTCCATTGATACGGTTGGGCCGAAGGCGGAGTGGGTCATTTGGATGGACGCACGCGATGCATCGGAGAAGCCTGTGTAGTCATAGCTGGAATGATGGATGAAACCCAGAGGGTGGTAGAAGATAAAGATGACACCCACGCGGTCATATCCTTTCCACAGATTCCACATAAGCCACCGACTTGGACGCCGTGCTTGCAAGGCTCGAGGATTGTGATGACCGGTTTCTGCTTGGACCTCTGGAGAGAGAGTTCGTCGCCTACACGAACAGTCCAGGCCTCGACGGTGCCCGCAAGGAGGCAGTCCCATGTTCCAAATCGGATTTCAGGGCGTGCTCCGGGTGTTGAGGATTGGTATTTGAAAGAATAGCTCAGTAAACGGGCGCCGCGTTGAACGGAATCACCCTTTTTAACGTCGAGGGAGGCGACCTTTATGGGATATGGGAGAGTTGGGGGTAAATGTAGTTCTGTTGGACTGGACATGTGGTAAGATGGAGCGAATGCTCGAGTACTTATGTCGGGTATGCGGCACCGCACGCGTTCAAGGTGACCCGCTCAACGGGTGGCTGTGCAAACGCATCCCCTACAATGACCTTGTCTGCTCCGGTGTTGTTCTCCACCTTCGAAGTCACCAGGCAGGTCTTCCATCGAACCGCCCTTTCATACGCCATCGTGAACCTCAAACCAATCGTGCCAGGCCGTGAGTCGACTCTCTTCCCCTCGTCGACTCGTGCACTCAACCACCCCAAGATGTTCTGGTCGTACCTACGCGTGTCGTCCCGAGGCTGGCGGACCTCACAACACCCGAATTAACGTCCCTCATCACTTCCGTCCAGGATGTCGGTCGTGTGATTGAAAAGGCATATGATGCAGACTCACTCACCGTGGCATGTCAGGTAGCCCCAACCATGACTCTGCTGTTCCGAGTTCATTCACCTCCATCTTTAGGACGGAAAGGCCGCGGGGCAGTCCATACCCCATGTCCACTTCCATATCCTTCCTCGGAAATTCAAGGGCGACTACTTCTCCGATAAGATGGACGACATTTACCCTGTTTTAGAACGCTCAGAAGCTTCTCTCCCTCAGCATTTCATGGATGCGAATGGCGTCGATGACCGGTTCCAACCGCTGAAAGTCGACGCCGATGAGAATCGATCCCCTCGGTCCCTGCAGGAGATGGAGAAGGAAGCTGACTGGCTACGAACCTTGACGGTCAACCCTCACCACGATTCATGAGTCTTCTATTTAGAGGAGAGTGAACTTTCCAGTTTCGCTTCCATAGTGGTGTACACCAAGTCGTGTCGCATTCCTAGATATGATCTGGCCACACACAGCTAGCTGCTGTATGGCCGCATCCATCCACATGTTGAACAGAGTTGGGATCTGCACCTGCAAGACACAACACTGGTACAGACCATACATTTCTAGCCCCATCGCGCCCGTAGAACGCGTCTTCTCCATCGACGTCTTCCAATCCCTCGAAGCCCTCCTCCACACCCTGGTCACCAGCCATGCGCACCATCCTCACGCCATTTCTCCACGACTGATACAGTCTGTTCCGTATAGCGGTGAGTTGGGCAAGACCCTCGTCCCAACCTTTCTCGAATTGAGCTCGAATGGCGTCGTGTTTGTCTTTGTGCAATGTGCTTGTAGTCGTGCTCAAGGAGCAGAGGGTTGGGGGTGATGGGACTACACGGACTTTTGGGACCACTGTGTTCGCCGCCCGAACAACTGGGGGTGTCGTTCTTGTTGATGGATCTCGGAATGATATCGTTGCAGTGGCCAATCCACGACGACCCGGACGGGCACGTCTGGGTGCAGCAACCTCTTCTTCGGGTACAATGGCAAGCTCTGGGTCCGGGCTGGTGCGAACCGCGTGAGCCTCTAGCCAAGTCTTGAGCTTTTTCTCCCGTTCTTTGGCCGCTTTGACAGTCGCCAGTGCACAAGTCTTCCCAACATTCGCCCACTCGTTCTCTTGGGCGTCGCCCGACGTAATGTTGCACTCATCTACTATCAAATGCATTAACTGCTGGAACCGCGCCGCAAGTGCCTCCACGTCAGTCAATCGGATATTACACGTCGATAAATCCAAGATGCGTAGTCCAGGTATAGAACGAGGCGAGCTGTAGATAAAAGGAGCGACTTGTCTGGATGGAATTCGCAGTCGCAGACTTGTAAGAGAACGGAGGTATGACGAACAAGCCAACGTTTTGATCGGGTCAAGGCGGAAGAACACCAGGGGTTGTGCGAAATGGTGTGTACGAGCTATTTCCGCGTCCAGAGGGTCTTGCACGATCGATAAGGTGGGAAGGTGGGTTGTCGGCCATCGAGAAAGGGCCACCAAGGTAGTGTCAAAGTATGCACCCTGATTTCCCGTGTGAGCGAGGAGCACGCTTATGCTGATTCCTCTTACCTTGAGAAACTGATAATATGTTGCCCTCTGCACACTGAGGTCGCGTTCAACAGCAAGCCTTGTCGAGAATGCGCCTCGGCTTACTATGGTCTGAAACGAAATGAGATGTACCGCAAAGCTTCCCTCGGCTTCTCCAGCATCTCCTCCAGGTGTTCCGGAGTAAAATTTGGCCCAACAAATAGCGTGATGCCGGACAGCCGCGAGAGGAGAGCTACTAGGTTGACCACCACGTCCGCATCGACGCTCCACGTTTCAAGAGAGAATTCTTTAATCCAGCGTGGCTCCTCGAGGCGTCCTCGTAGTCGACGATATAGCTGCACCACACTCTCCGCTGACTTGAGGCGGATGTATTCAAACAAATGGTGCAGAGGCACCGGTGCACGTGGGATAGCTCTAGTGAGGGAGAGGATAGTTTGTTGCCGCTCGAAGTTCCGAGGAATATGTGCCAATATCCCGGAGTATATCTCTGGGGGCAGCTCGGCGAGATATGGGATCATAACGAAGAAGGTGAGTTGGCAGTTTATAACGGACTCCAGCGTGTGCGTCATTGCTCCCGGGACCTGCACCAGTGCATCGGATTCCTACGCGTCAAGTCCGCATGTGCTTCACTGACAGAGAAGTGGCCCTACGATACTTGTTTTCAGAGATAACTCGGACCCTTCCTCACCCAAGACCAGCATCTCTACTCCCTTCTCTACCACTTCCCTCGTTTTCTCTCTCCCAGACCAGGAGCTTACGCGCGGAGTCCATGCTACCGTGTGCGCGCCGATATGGCCCACGACCGTTCTTGCAAGCTCAATGTCCTCTCCCGTCCCCCTTCGCTCCCTATAAGCACCCAAAAACGACCGAATTATAGTCCGACTCGACTCCTCCCGCGCAGGATGAAACTCGGATAGAATGTACATCTCTGCACAAAACTGACCGAGATCTAGTCCAGGCAACCCGGTCTTGCCGAGTTCCCAGTCCAGGACATATAGCTTCTCCACGCCCTCTATGGTCCCGCCCGTCCCGCGTCTAAGCGACAGCACTAGATTGCCTGGCCAGAGATCTCCGTGCGTCATGGGATCGGATGGGGACGCAGCATTGATGGCTTGTTGCCTCTTCCCTACCAGTTTCGATATCGTTGTCATCTTTGCTTCGGGGATTCCCAGTAATGGATCTGAGAGTGCAGGGAAGTTGTCCTTCCCAGTCAAAGTGGACTCGAGTCGCCCATAAGTCGCGAGGGCCGAGATATACTTCCCAACCTGATTGTTTGCAAACACGGTCAGGTCGGTATCAGGATTCTGGTTCCAGGCATGGACGCCGCTGATGAATTCCCCGAGGGCAGCACCAATTTGCTCCGAGATGGCCTTTGGCAAACCCTCTTCGATGAGTATCTCCTTCAGAGTTCGACAATCCTCCCCTGCGTCATCCATGATCATGACATATCTTTCCTCGTCGAATGAATGGACAACAGGGACTTTGACAAACGCGGGGGTGGTGGCGGTGGACAGCTGGCCTGCAAGACGGAGTGCTTGGACCTCGACGAGCTGATTGTTATCGTGAGTATATTAGGATAATCTCGACATGTTAGTCAATACCTGGCGTTTCTGGTCAAACGGAAAGCTTCCCCCCGATGAAGCGATATACGGAGGTGCATATTTCAGAACAAGCGTCTCGTGTCCGGCGAATGCTCTGAGGAGGTGTATCCTATATGCGAAGTTACCCGTTCCCCCAGAGAGTTTCTCAACTGTGCGAGCAGCGAATTTGGGGTTATTTTGAAGGTATGCTTGGATACCTGGTGCGGTCGCTAAATCGTCGATAACACTCGACATCTTTTCAAGGATTGTCAGAGGGGTGAGTGGTGCCCACTCGGAGGTCCTTGCTTCCTCAGAATTTGTACATGAGCGACTCGGAGTCACCGACCGATCAAGTTCGGAATCATGGTGACTTGTTCATCAAGACGGTACCGAGCGCGCCACCATAGATGACTCTAGAAGTATCTCTAATCGTGGGCGAATGGTGCCCCATCAAGTCGGCGATGTCGTATCGATATCCCCTCCTACTTTAGATGACGTACAGAGTAGGTTTGACGTTCTCTTCCATGACACGTTAAGATTCTCAAACCTCATCACCAATATTTTCCTTATGGCATCCACAAAAGTGAACGAGGAAATACAAGAGATAAATTGTTGGGGATACAGCAGCTTACAACAGATTCCTAAGCTACAGTAATCTGGTTTTAGAAGACCCCAGTATCCAGGCACCGATTACAACTTGTCATAGTAGTTGTCGAGGGCAGGAATATCGGGCTATGAATCGAAACGTGTTAGCAGCCGCGAGAGGAACAGTCCAAGTATAGGGTATACCTTGAGACCCTTGCGTGTACGGATAGACTTGACGAGTTCTTCCAGCTTGCTGCCCTTGTCGAGAGGAGCTAAGAAATATATGCACTCAGTATTCAGAATTGTGAGCTCGAATTAACCACTAACAGCCATTCATGATCTCCCAGTGGTCGAACACACACTGAGGGAAGGCTTGCCCTGCGGTTTGTGAACGGAGATCACCGTTGAAGCCGAATGACTCCATAACTGGCAGGTATGCCTTGACAGTGAACATGGGCGTTCCGGGCCTCTGCTCTTCGCTGAAGACTTGACCGCGACGCTTATTCAGCACACTGTAAATACCACCAATGGCGTTCTCAGGACATTGAATCTCGACTAACACGGATGTCAGCCCTACGTCAAACCGAGAAATAGAAAACATAGTACCAAGGTAGACGGGCTCCTGGAGACCTGGTGTAGCAAGCAGGCAGGCTGCATAACAAACACGCCGGCACGTTGGGATGATTTGACCTCCACCGCGGTGGATAGCATCAGCGTGTAGCTAAAAATATCGCAAATCAAAAGATTATACTGGTAGCGACAGCGATGGGCTTACTGTCACATCCATGACGTTCACACGGATACCACGCATGTTCTCTTCAGCACAGACACCTTCCTTTGTTGCCCACTGGAATGCGGCAACACATGAATCCTTGATCTCATTCAGGTACTGCACACCCTTGGTAACATCAACCAACAAGTTGGCGCCAGTGGTCTCAGGACCGAAACACCAGATCTTCCTTGCATCGGTGACATCCCAGCTATATTCATCGGCAAGGATACGAGCACGGGATTTAAAATCGTCACGCGCACTAATTGTGCCAGCCTCGATAGCCTTGGTAAGTTCCTCGTCGAGCGGGAAAGCCTTCGCATACAGACGGTTGTGCTTGTTCTGTGACTTAGAGAGGGCAACGATGGAAGATTCCGCCTTCACAGTCTCACGGTAACCAACAACGGGGTCTGAAATCTTGAGAGGAACACCTGCGTGGTCCTCTTGCAGGTCCTATAGTTATCCCTAAGCAAGGACTGGATGACAG
Organism: Boletus sp. MG55; assembly: GCA_003313885.1. Lineage (NCBI taxonomy): Eukaryota > Fungi > Basidiomycota > Agaricomycetes > Boletales > Boletaceae > Boletus > Boletus sp. MG55. The sequence continues at coordinate 5,916 of QGOI01004735.1, forward strand.
AAAAATGGCATATCTGACCTTCAAGCAAATCTCCAAGTGGAGCTCTCCGGCACCTGCAACGATGTGCTCACCAGTGTCAGCAATCCAAGCCTGGACACAAGGGTCGGACTTGGAGAGACGCTTGAGACCTTCGACAAGCTTTGGCAGATCAGCAGCGTTCTTGACTTCAACGGCAACCTGAACGACAGGGGAAACGGAGAACTTCATGACCTTCATGTTGTGGGCAGTGTCGGAAGTAGTGAGAGTGCCGCTCTTGAGCAAGAACTGATCGATGCCGACGAGACCGATAATATTACCAGCAGGGCAATCTTCGATAGGTTCGATGTAGCGACCCATCATGAGTACCGTACGTTGAACAGACTTGACGAACAAGTCATCCTTCTTTCCAGGAACATAGTTGGGACCTTGGATGCGGATCTTGGGACCGGCGCGGACAGTTCCGGAGAAGACACGACCGAACGCATAGAAGCGGCCCTTATCGGATGTGGGGACCATCTTGGAGACGTAGAGAACAAGAGGTGCCTTGGGGTCACAGTCACGGATACCAATGGCTGACTCGTCGTCCATGGGGCCCTCATACAGGGTCTCGACACGATAGCGCTGAGCGGTGGCGGGAGAGGGTAGGTGAACAACTATCATCTCCAGGAGAGCCTCTCCTGCGGGCAAGAACTTGCGCATGATGGTCTTGAGGAGGGCTTTGGCATCGGAAATCTCCTTCTCCTCGGAAGTAAGCTTGATCTCAAGTTTCTCGCACATAGTCATAGCCTGGTCCCTCTTGTGTTTCATAACGGCTTCAAAGATCTTGAATATGGGGTCGAGCACGAACATATTGAAAGCACGCTCCAGGGGCTTGCCGTCTGCATCCGCTGACTTTGTAGACCACTTGCGGGTTGCGGAATTGAAGAAGTTGTCACCCCAAAGTTTGGAAATGAGCTTGTCCTTGGGAACACCGAATTTCTTGGAATACCTGCCGGCAAACTGACGGAGGGTGAAGCCCCATCCGTGGAGGCCGGAAGCGAAGGCGACAGTACCCTTGTCGGGATAGACCTGGACATCACCAAGGGCGACGTCGTGGTAAGTCGAGATTATGACGTTGACAGTCTCGACTGTACGCTGGAAGGATTGGTAAAGGTCTTCCTTCTGAACTTGGAGCTCGAGGAGAGCGCGGTCGACCTTGTTAATGACGACGACGGGTTTGATACGTTCTGTAAGAGCCTGACGTAAGACGGTTTCTGTCTGGACGCAAACACCTTCGATACAGTCGACAACAACGAGGGCACCGTCTGTGACACGGAGGGCGGCGGTTACTTCTGAGGAAAAATCGACGTGCCCGGGCGAGTCGATCAAGTTGATCAAGAACTCATTGCCTGACGGAATCGGACCGGTAAGACCGGGGGAGTCTAAGTATAGATGCTAGCGCATACCGCCTGTCTTTTGCTTGATTGTATCAACATCTTCCTTGTCCATTTCAAAGTACATGGAGATGGCGGTCGATTTGATGGTGATACCACGCTCCTTTTCGTCTTCACGGGTATCTGTGAAACGCATGTCTCCGGCCTTTGCTGACGCAATGATACCGGCCTTAGAGACGAGAGAGTCGGTGAGGGTGGATTTTCCATGATCGACTGGGGAATTGGATTAGATGGTGACATGGAGCGATAGCAGGGAGACACTGACCATGGGCGATGACACTCATGTTACGAATGTTGGTGGGCCGGTCCATGAGGGCACGGACCTGGTCTGTTTAGGGTGAGGTACAGATCGGAGGCGGAGAGACGGGCGATCTCACCTACGGTGAAGTTACTGATGGGATACCGATGAGCATGAGGATGATCAAGGGAGTCAAATTGAGAACTTACACCATGATGTCTAAAAGTTAGGGTTGAGAAAGTACGAGGAGAGAAGGGGATCTTAAGAAGGAATGAGTCGGTTGCAAGCACCGGGGCCGCAGCTCGGTGTATGGGATCAAAACTATGGTGACTCTCTCTGACAGGTTATCGATCGTCTTCAGGGCAGGTAGACAGTGATGGAGCACGTGGTTATCTAATCTAATCTATAACAATCACGTGATTTTGACATGACCGAGTCACCCCCGGTTTGGAGACAAGCATCTGTATGAGGGCGTTGGCGAGTCATCGATCACTCGCCATCCCCTTCAGAATGGCCTCCTCCTACAACGGTCCATGGCCCGCCCGCAGAATTCGCGATGAGTTCTTTGCCTACTTCCGCAACAAAGATCATACCTTCGTGCCCTCCTCCTCCACCATTCCTTACGATGACCCGACCCTCCTCTTCGCCAATGCCGGCATGAACCAAGTCTGTCTCATATCTCTTTTCATCGGCATGCTGTCCTTACGCGACATAGTACAAATCTATCTTTCTTGGCACCGTCGATCCCAACTCAGAGCGTGGCAAGCTCAAGCGTGCGTTCAACAGCCAGAAGTGCATCAGGGCTGGCGGAAAACACAATGGTCTTGTCCCTCCATACCCAGGTTATCCCCACGCTCATCTCATCCCAGATCTCGAGGATGTTGGAAAAGACTCTTACCACCACACCTTCTTCGAGATGCTTGGCAATTGGTCTTTCGGGGACTACTTCAAGGTTGGTACCCTTCCCCCATCTCTCCTGCTCCCCTCATCTTTTCGTCCGCTGTAGAAAGAAGCTATCAATTTCAGCTGGGAACTTTTGACTCAAGTCTACAAGCTCCCGAAAGAGCGACTCTACGTCACCTACTTTGCCGGCGACCCACAGAACAACATCCCATGCGACGACGAAGCCAGGCAAACGTGGCTTGATCTTGGCATGGATCCCACCCATGTCATTCCATCAAAGTTCAACTTCTGGGGTATTCTTCTTATCTTTTCATCCCTACTTCTACCTGACTTACCCTCGCAGAGATGGGTCCGACTGGCCCTTGCGGCCCTTGCAGGTAAGCCCGACGACTACTTCTTGTGGTCCATATCAACCACCACCACAGTGAAATACATGTCGATCGAATAGGTGGTCGTGAGGTTCCCCATCTTGTCGACGGCGACGACCCGACAGTCGTCGAAATCTGGAATAATGTCTTTATCCAATTCAACCGTGAGGAAGACGGATCCCTCAAAGTTCTTCCAGCGAAACACGTAGACACTGGCATGGGCTTCGAACGTGTTGTTTCTGTCATCCAAAACAAGTTGTCCAACTATGATACAGACATCTTCCACCCGATCATGGTCAAGATCCAAGAACTTAGCGGTGCACGGCCATATACTGGCAACTTTGGTACAGAGGATGTCGATGGCATCGATACTGCCTACCGCGTCGTCGCTGATCATGTCCGAACCCTCTCATTCGCCTTAAGCGATGGTGGTGCGCCAAACAACGTTGGTCGAGGCTACGTTCTCCGACGTATCCTTCGCCGTGGTTGTCGATATGTTAGGAAGAAACTTGGTGCACCCATAGGCTCGTTCTTTTCATCCCTCATGCCTGTCGTAGTCGAACAAATGGTTCGTCGATATCCCCCTTATATCCTTGCGACGCACTGATCGTCCTCCAGGGCGATATCTTCCCAGAACTTCAAAAGAAACAGGACGAAATCAAGGAGATTCTTGACGAAGAAGAAGAATCCTTCTCACGTACCTTGGATCGCGGCGAGAAGCTTTTCGACCAATATGCTACGCGCACAAAGGAGGCTGGCTCCAACGTACTTAACGGTGCCGATGTCTGGCGTTTATACGACACTTTTGGTTTTCCCGTCGACCTGACGCGTCTCATGGCTGAAGAGCTTTCTCTCACTATCAATGAGAAGGAGTTCGAAGCTGCACAAGAGCGATCAAAGGAGGCAAGCAAGGGCACGTTCAAGAGGGACAAGGCAGATAGTGTCAAGCTCGACGTTCATGATCTTGCAGCATTAGAGAAGAACGATGCAGTACCCAAAACGGATGATTTGCCCAAATACCGTGAGTGCCATTCATCTGTTTAATACCGATTTAAAAATCTAATCGTCTGTTGTAGAGCTCGGAAATATTACCGCAATAGTAAAGGGGATTTATCACAACCGCGAGTTTCTTGGGTCTACTACCAACATTCCTGACGGTACCAACTTTGGTATCCTCCTTGATCGCACGAGTTTCTACGCAGAGGCTGGTGGCCAGGAGTACGACACCGGAAACATCGTCATCGATGGTGCATGCGATTTTGAAGTGACGAACGTCCAGGTGTACAGTGGCTATGTCCTGCATACCGGTCATCTCAAGTATGGCCACCTGAATGTTGGTGACGAAGTCATCTCCTCATATGATGAACTGCGCCGGTGGCCACTCCGTAGCAACCACACTGCCACGCACATCCTCAACTTCTGCCTCCGCGAAGTGCTTGGAGACCATATTGACCAGAAGGGCTCTCTTGTCGCTCCGACAAAGTTGCGGTTCGACTTTTCACACAAAGCTCAGATTGCACTCCCAGAACTTGCCAAGATTGAATCTATGAGTGTTGATTGGGTCAGGAAGAATGTCAAGGTTTACAGCAAAGATGTTGATCTTAAATCCGGGTTCAAAATTCCTGGCCTCCGTGCAGTCTTCGGCGAAGCTTACCCAGATCCGGTGCGGGTGGTCGTGCTGGGGTACGATATCGATGAAGTCACAAAGGACCTTGAGAGTCCAAAATGGCGAAGCACCAGCATCGAGTTCTGTGGAGGTACGCACGTTGCAAAGACAGGTGATATCAAGGACTTTGTGATTATCGAGGAATCGGGGATCGCCAAAGGTATCAGACGAATCACCGCTATTACTGGGCAAGAGGCCCAGGAGGCGACGCGTGTCGCGAACGAGTTCAAATCGCGTCTCGATGTACTTGAAGCTAGCTCAGGGAACGAGAAGGATGTTGGCCTCAAGGCTCTTACGGTGGTAAGCCGAATTATTGGACGTGTTTCGATGTATTACTCACGCACATCCCAGGAACTTGGACAGGCAGATATCTCAGTTTTGCTCAAAGCCGAATTGAAAGAGCGTCTCGGAACAATACGGAAGGCATTCGACAAGCAGATAAAGGAGAAGGAAGCTGCAGTTAACAAATCGGTCTGTCCTATCGCCTGGAGATATATCACCAGATATTGAGTTTGTCGCAGGCTGTCGACGCATTGGTCACCTATTTCAACGAAAATCCAGATGCCCTAGGGTATTTCGCGAATATTGATGTGGATGGTAACTCGAAGGTGGGTCACATTCAGGATTCTATGATGATCAAGAAACTAATTTTTGCTGCGCATAAACAGATCCTTCAAAACCTGGTCGCGCAAGGCAAGAAGCTCGGGAAAGCTGTGTATGTGTTCAGTGTCAACGCGGAGGGTGGTAAGGTGGCACATGCGAATTATGTGCCCGAAGATATCCGGGCGAAAGGATTCGATGCCCGAACGTGGGCCTCTAAAGTGACTGAGGTACTGGGCGGCAAGGTAAGGTCTTCTTAGCATAAAATCTTGTTCAATTTGACCAAATCTCGATCTAGGCTGGAGGGAAAGAGGATGGCGCTCAGGGTGTTGGTGTCAACGTAGGAGAGGTCGAAACTGCCGTCAGGATCGCGCGTGAGGCATATCCGGTTAGTAAATGATGACCTCGAAGCCCATGATGGAGAGCTCTATTTTAGACACACTATCAGCCAATCCTAGATAGACCAGTCTATCGCCGCAGCATTTAGACAGTGATTCAGCCTGACTCGCACTTTTCACCTTTTGACTCGATTCATTGGAAGATTTAAGAATTCAGCACGCGGTTGTGGTAGGGTAACTCCAAATCCCATCATGCAACGCAGCCAGCTATATCCACTCGAGATCAATACCCAGACTGGAGAGCCCTTTCTTCGACTTCCCGCTCCGAACGACAACATTATTCTAACGCCTCCGCGCGTGAGCGACGCCAAGATCATCGCGACCATCATCAACGATCCTAGAGTATCAACATGGTTAGAAGGGCCACCAATTCCATACCGTGACGAGTACGCGGAGGCGTGGATTGCGCTCGTCGTAAAGCAAAGCGAGGGTATCCTGGTGGAGTTGAGGGAGGAAGAACAGTTAAACCCAGACGGTCCGCTGAAGCTGGTGGGAGGGTGCCCGGTGAGACACATAAGGGAGGTTCTCCCGGATGGAACAGACGTCTATCTTGGAGATATCGGAATCAACCGCGCGCAGATGGAGGAGGTACTCGATCCTGATGAGAGGAAGACGGCGGTAGAGGCGAACAACGCAAAAGGGGTCGGGGATCCAAGCATCGTATGGACATTTGGAGGTATGGGTAACTTTGGGCTCGGGAGAGGAGCATGCTGACTGACTGCGACAGACTATCTTGCGCCATCGCACCACGGACGAGGCATCATGAGTGGAGCCATGGGGACGATCATGAATAGATGGGCGATTCCGCGGATGGGGGTTCGGTGTATGGTCGGGTATACATTTACGGGGAACGAAGGTAGTCGGCGGGTGTTCGAGAAGAACGGGTTCGAGTGGAAGAGGACGGTGGACAACGGGAAGTTGGTTAGGGGAGAGAAAAAGACGTTGAACTACTTGCACTGGAGGCAGTGACTGTTCTGACCTGCACAGCCATCTGCCCCGGACCTCCTCTTTGAATTCGTTCTCTCTTTCATTTCATTCCCCCACCGCAATATGAGCGGCTTGATCAGACCAGCGACACCTGGCTTCCTGATCACTCTCGCCGCCACGGTCCTCCTCGCTGTCGTATCTTTCTCCGTCCCTCTCTTCAAATCCATATACTTTCTCAAGGCCTCCCTCGCCGTTGACAACGTAAATGGCTACATCACCTTTGGAACGCTGGGTTATTGCACGACCATAGGTACCACTACTACGTGTTCAAGCCCTTCTGTCGGATATCAACTTAGTTGGTTATTCTCCCTTTGCTCTCCCACAATCCTTACCCCCCTACCAAGATGTAAACGCCCTGCTCGGTGACACAACATCCGTCCAAATACCCCAAGTCGTCGTGAAATGGCTCACCGATGTCCTCGTACTCCACATCGCCGCTTTTGGTCTCGCTGCCATCGCTGCCATCTTCGGTCTCCTTGCCCATGTTCGTGAGATGGCAATGAGTTGCTTCAGCAGCTGCGTATCCGGTTTCGCTGCTACTGTCGCCCTCGTAGCCTTCATATTTGACATCGCCATCTTTTTCGTCGCAAAATCTCGCATGAATTCCGTGCAAGGCGGCTCGGCATCCATCGGCAATGCTGTTTGGCTCACTCTCGTTGCCTGGATACTTCTCTTCTTTAGCGGCTGCTTCTACGGCCTTGGCAGATGCTGCATCAGACGTCGTCCGCGGGACGCCTGGGGCGGTAAAGCCGGCACTTCTATTGGTGAAAATGGATACAACAACAGCGAGCAATTACGCCTCGACGCTGTCAAAGCAGAGGCGGACCGCAAGGCTCGTCAAGCCGAGCCCGAGGTTGGCCTCCCTGCCTTCAACGAATATGAACAATCTCAGCCACTCAAGGCCCGCGTAGATGGAGACGAAGTATACCTTGAAGAAGACGCACTTTATCGTGATAACCAGGGCGTATCAGCTGGAAACGCTGGTATGGGAACCTATGGTCGTACCGCACGAGCATATGCAGGGGGTGGCTATATCCAGGCTCCCCCTGGCACTCGTGCGGTGGACGAGTATAACAATGCTTCCCCTTATGCCCCAGGACCACAGCGTCGCACTAGCAACCTCACAAAATCCACTATTACCACTACTCCCTCCATATATCCCCCATCTTCCACCACCGCAGTTCCCCCAATGGATCCCATAGCGGCAATGTACGACCCTACTTCAAACAATCAGTATAACCACGATCCGTATAGTCCCCAGGCGTATGGCCACATCTCCGCAAGCACGTCCTGTAGGTTTTATTTCACTTCTTCTATGCGCTGTTTTTCATATGTTTCCAGACAATCCATCTGTCCAACAATCTCACGTGCCATACGATCCATATGGCGCATTCAGTCCGGATACTTATAACACTACAACTGCTATGGTTGAAAACCCTTCTCAATCACCATATGAGGCGCCATACCATGGCAGAAGTCCTACCCTCCAGCCCAGTCACGGCTACGGAGGTGCATACGGCGCGACAAACGACCCCTACAGTGATCCTTATTATGGTCATTACCAGGCTCCTTCAAACCCAACTCCCCCTCCACTGTCGCGGTCGCCACTTATAGTTGACACACAAGTTAGCGGTGCCCCAACGAGCGTTAGTCCCGTTAGAGGCCCGAGAAACAACATCGTAATGGCCCCTCCAGCTTCATTGGCACAATACGCTGACAACCCCCCATCGTACGAGTCTGGTGCATCTGGTGCTCCTGGTCATTGGGGAACCAAGGGCTGAGTTAAAAAAAAACGTTATTACTGACTGAACGAACCCTCTTCTATGTCATATGAACCATTTGTAGGACGATTTTTGTATGACTTCTCTCCGATACCCATGTATCGTATCATATGATGATTGACTTTGCTTCCTTCCATTCGCGGATTGCGTCAGATCCATTGAAATTTTAATACGATACTCTGCATGTTTCCGGACGTTGGTCAGATCATCGGTTGGATTACACTAGGATGTGAATACTCCAAATCAAGCGTATGTTGATCATGGCTATATCCCCGCTACCTTGCTTCCCCAGTTTGAGATTTCGGTACCAGAACCGATGCGATATAGGTGGAACAACGATGCTCAGAGTTCATCCCTCGGCCACGGACCTGGGAGATTGACGGGCTTAGGCGGCTCGGAAGACATGAACATCGAGAGGAAGTCGTGAACAATGTCCGCCGCTGCAGTAGCAGTGATCTCAGCTGCACGGCTTTCGTCAGAAATCGCTAGCGTGGAACGACGTGGGTCCTACCGTGGTCATACGCGGGTGCGACTTCGACGACGTCCGCGCCACTAGGGAAAAGGTAGTGTGAAACCGTGCCAGGGAAACAGAGGCGCTGTATGCATACGCACACGAAATTCAAACCGGCCAACCCTCTGATGATGCGCTTGACTTCTCTGCTCGTCCAACCCCCAGCTTCGGGAGTGCCAGCTATAATTACACTGAATACTTTCGATCGCGTGCAACAAGACGAAGACTTACTACCGGGCGCTAGGCCAGGATCTGTCGATAGTGGTTAGCGGACGCTCTTCTAAAAGGCGAGCCATGCACACCGATTACATCGATATCAAGACTGTACGCGAGGTCAGTTTCAGGTTCGCTATTCGTCATGGAAACCTAACCTCAAGTACACTGGCGTATCTCCGACTCGTTTCCTGATCCGTTCGATGATGGAGGTGACGCCATGGTCATCGATGTCATCGCTGGTTATGAAATGAAATCCCACTGATTCGTCATTCACGATGTCATCGATACCCTGATTAGAAATACCATCAAGGTACAGCCCTCTATCAGTCCCTTGTACTCACTTGGAGCTTACACCGAATACCAGCATGGATACTAGAGTTGGCGACGAGACCCTCCTCGTTCGCAGTGTAAAAAAACGTGCCATGGGTGATGCGTGATTGATCTGTCACAGCACCAGGGTACCCACCCCACGTATCAAGATGCGCATCGAAATGAATCACCGAGACTGGCCCATAGACTTTATTGAGTGCACGGAGGATGGGAAGAACGATGGTGTGGTCCCCGCCGAGACTAGACCAGTCGTGTGAGGACATGGTGGAAGGAATGCAGTCACCATTACCTGACGATTCTTGGGTGTTCGCGACCATCTTTCGCCAGAAGGGCGCCCCGAGGCCAGACGGGGGCGTTTGACGCGAGAGGCCGCGCAAGCAGCGTAGAATACGCGACTTCCATCTGATCTACTGCAAGGGCATTGTCGAAGGGTATGGTAGGGACCTAGACACCGAGTTAACGAGAAGTATCACGTCCCAACTTTGAAGACATACGTCTCCGCAATCAAGAATTTTCGAACCCTGCTCATAAGGGTTATTCCTCCATGCCAAGGTGTAGCCTCGAGCTGGTCTTTGCCGTCTGCTACCTGAGCGGATCGCATACGGCCCAAAGCGAGCACCAGGACGGTAACTTGTCCCGGTATCGAATGGCATCCCTAGGATAGCGATGTCAAACGCGGCTGATTCATCCTCCAGACAACGTGCATATTCTGCATGCGAGAAAGCCAGCGGTCCCGAGAATGGCTGGTCAATTTGCTGCCCATATTTTGATAGCCATGTCACCGTCTCGTCCGAGTCAGAGGAGCCGCGGAAAGGTTGTTGCCGTCCACAAGCAACTGCAGCCAACGTGATAGCGACGCAAAAGGCTGCCTGGCTCTTCATGGTCTGACTTTTCATGCGTCACTTCAAGCTGAGCCTATGCGAGCAAACGATCAGTTAAGAGACTCACAGAAAACGTTGAACTATATTTTGGCCTGATCCTTATCATGCCAGCCTATGTGAGAGTTCTTGAAATACTTACGAGGCAACAAAAATTCCCGCCGTCATCGACACGAGTCTGTTATCTCCGTGGATATCGTAGCAGGTGGCCATCGTGGAGGATAAGCACTTTTTGGTGCGCCGATTTCCGCCAGAAGTTGCTAACTAGTACGTCATAGCACACCGTGGACCAGACCGTGTGACCTAGGAAGTTCCCACATCACTTGAAGAACCTGAACTTGTCTTGCAATAACAAACTTCCAACAACTTGAAATAGTACATTCCTTTCATCGAGTTACAGTACGACGGTGAGCAGCAGATCGGCGCAATGCGAAGACCTCCCACTGCCTACGTTTCCTAGCGTTTGTCCCCGCGGGTGATGTACCTCCTTGGTCGATAGAAAGCAGACGGAGGTCTCTGTGAGGGTCAGGAGAGTCATCGACCTCACCCTCTTCTCCGCGGTCCTGTTCCAACATTTCATCTTCCGCCAAATCAATGTCCCCACCAAACACTTCTTCCGGCGTGCTGTTTGGTTGTGCGGCTATGCTTCCGGCGAGGAGCGAAAAAGGGACTGCGACGGTTGCCGACAAAAACGCGGAAGCGTTATCGATGAAAGACTTGGGTCTTCTCATCGGAACGGAAGATAGGATATACCTTCTTCTTCGCCATCCATTCAAAGCAGCATTTCCTGGAGGTGGGTATGTGGGATCGCATGAGAATGACACGGATATCTCTTGCGTTTCTGGGCTGAACGAGAATTGCGGAAGCGGGTGGGAATATGCGTTGGGATAAGGCTGGGAAATCGGTCGCCTGTGTCTCAGTACGAGGCGGTCCCCTTGTGTGAAGCAAAGTTGGTCAACAATCTATCTTATCTCCCACCGTATTGGCCATACCCTCGACGTCGATCGCATGTCCTGAAGCCCGGGCGCACAAAGTCCCTGAGGTATCGATGAAAAACACCTGAGTAACACGAGATCGTGAGCTGGGCTGGATATCGCGGGGTAACGCGGGGATATTTAGGAGACTACACACTTGGTTATTCGCATCCGGACTTCTCAAGCCTTAATGGATTCATGAACCCGTGGATTCTCGGATTAGTGCCATAGCTGTGATTACCCACCTTCAACGAGTGAATGTTCTTTTTCGGGCCACAGGATGATTGGCGTTCCATCCTCAACTTCATCTGAGCTGACGTCCCACAACCGGCCGGTCGCGACAGAACGGATCACGAAATACCCTGGCGGGAAGCCGAAGAGTTGGGCCATGGTATGGCGATGCTTTATTCGATTTAGGGTGTTTATCCGGCTGGTGCGTTGGTAGTACAGTGGAAAGCGGTACAAATCTAAATGGTGTGACCGTGGTACAAAAGATACACAAAACAATATTGCAATGACATCGGAAGGTCGTCTTTGGCTGTAGCCATCATGATACGGTCAATGTGGTGTTTAGAAACGGAGAGGGGCAAGAGCGCGTGTCCGTAGGCATGTCGCCTCTACTAAATCACTCGTCCTCGTCATCTTCCTCTTCGAATGCGCCAGGAACACGTCGGTATCCTGCCGCTCGCCTTGCTGCCCTCTGGGTGCGTTCTGTACACTGCTTCTCCACAAAGTCTTCCAGCGAGTAGGCCATCTTGGAAAGTCCTTTCCACTCATGACGGGCAACAACACTTCCACCAGCGCGAGAGCTTTCCCAGCCGACACTCATCATCGCAGGTTCCTGTAGCACGCGTCAGCGACCGAAAAATTCGAACGTGTAGAGGCGGTCATTACCCTCGAGCTCCAGCTCACGTCTCGCACGCACACCGTTGTACGGGATTCCAGGGGCTCCAGCTCAGGGCCAGATGGATCGTATGACATTGGCAGGGTTTGTGAGCGGTCCAGGATTTGAACACCTCGACCATCTAGTGACCAGATCTTCCAATGTTGTCCGTCAATTATGACAAGTTGAGCGGGAACAGTGTTTGCTCACGTGAATCTTCCCATCCGCAGACCCTGAATAAATGTATTGGCCTCCAGTGGTTTCTGCAGGACTGAAATTGCATCTTATAAGGGTGCGCAAGACGGCGTGCCCACGATAGGTCATGACACTGCAGTCCTTTGGGTGCGCGGGACGCCTCGGATGCGGGAAGTGACCGTATCTTTGCACGGACATCAGTAAACAGCACGCCATGAACCATGATGAACCCTACCGATAGTCGTAATCTCGACATCTATAATCTTTGTGTGCAAACGTATCAAACTCGTCGCTGCTGCACATCTTGCGGAGATCCCACAAGCGAAGTGCTTGATCCTTGCCGTTTGAGATGACATATCTCCCATCTCCCTTGGCAGAGACATTCGTGATCCCCTCAGTGTGACCAACGAGTACACCCGATGGTTTTTTCGATCCTCCTAGCGACCGTCTATCCCTGCCACGGACCATAATCAATCAGCAAACTAGAGACGAAGAAAAAGGTGAGTTATTAGTACCAGACTTTGAGGAACGTATCGTCCGAAGCGCTGATTAAAACGTTCCCTGATGCAGTATCGGCCCAACAACAACTGTTCACATCGTCCGCGTGTGCCGAGATCTTGACCGTTCTGCGATCAGCCAAGAGATCATACACTGAATGGTGCGTGAGCAATTCCAGCGGCTATGGGGGTACGGGAGTACGTTTCCTACCAAAAATGTGGCCACTTCCGCCTGCAATTACTTCGTTGCCGTCAGCAGAAAACCTGCAGCTCCAAATACCGAAAGAATCCTCGTCGTAGACACCCCACAAGGACCGGGCTTGACGGCGACTCTGATCTCCAAAGCGGATGGGTGTCTGTACCGTAGAAGAACCTAACGTGCTTGTCATGTATACTGTGGGGGACTGCCACATGGCACTAAGAGCACGATATACAATTGCCAAAGAGCGAATAACTTACAATAGATGAATAAATCATCCTGAGTCATACAATTGAGCATTACAACTCATGTCCTGCAATCAAAACCTTGCCTTTCGTTGTCAGGACTGAGATGAGAATCGGTGATAGTCCATCTGCCCGGGTGCCCCTGAATGACCTTCAAAACCTTGAGGGTCGACTCGTGGTCATGATCATTATAGTCAAAGAGCGGTGTTCTGCGCCTTGGGTTTTGCTGGGTTTTGAAGTACTTGGCCGGTGGTGATGTCATGTCATACACGTGTAGACGGAAATCTGTTCAGTGCACTTGAGCTCAAGAAACAATTGAAGACGGGTCAAGTCACTGACTAACCTTGACAGCACGTATAGTAAAAGGATGAGTCTATTGAGCGAAGATATGATATGCCGGATTATGGATACCACACGATGAGTTAGTCACCTTTAGAAAATTGTCCAACATAAAGGTTGGCGCCATGGGAGGCAACAGCAGTCCCGTTGGAATTGGGTATGAGCTCCTAGGGCTGCATAAGTACAATGGCTGTGACTAAAGCTAAATGAACCGTACGCTGGTTAGCTCCTCCCTGGACAGAGTGCCTCGAGGCTTGCAAGACCGATCTAAGAGTAAGCGAGAAACATTCCTGCTGCCCTTTCTGGACCCGAGTTTGTTGCCCACACGACCAAATTCACCGCTCATGAGCAACTCAACGCCCCTTTTCTGAGGGTCGGTGTGGGGAGGGTACCATTGTCTGTTCCAAGGTAAACTGGCTGAATGTTCGTTGTCCTCACTTCCTGCATCTCCGTCTTCCTCATCTTGGTCTCCCCTCGAGGGGCCAGCCCGCAGGAAACGTACCAGGTCGCCATAGGTGATCGCATCGCTGTTCGCATTGGAGCCGGTCGTCCTTTCGGTGACGCTACTAGGCTGCAACTGCTGAAGGTCAAACAGTGCTAACAAATGAGATGTGTGAGGAGCTCCGCCGCAGAGATATGCAGCGAGGCCTTACAACGCAATATCTGAGCGATCGCAGTGCTACCTGGTTCCTCTGAGTGAGCGGAAATGTTGCCTTGATCGATTTCGAGCTCAAGCACATCATCGTCGCCCTCGAGATAAGCGTCGGGGCCGTCGTAAGCCTCCTCCTCCTCATCGGAGGGCATGTCGATATCGAACTCGTACTCAGGCATGGGTAAGGATGCTTGGGAAGGGGCGAACGGTTAACATTCAAATCTGCGAGCCGGCACCCGACTCGATCTCTCTCACGTGGCGAAATAGAGTCAGCGTCAACGAACCAAGTCTCTCGAATAACTTTGAGGTGAATGTTCCGAAAGCAAAATAGTAAGAAACGAGCATGGACTCTCCAGCCTCCCTGGATCGAGGCCCAGTGTCAATGGGTGAGCACCACAACTACATAGTACCAGTAGCAGAGCAAACAACGCTGTGAAACGGAGGTGCTTTAAGACGCAATGGAGATTCCGTACTTGAGCAATTCTGAGACTGCTCGTTCGCCCGTGGCAGCAACTGATTTGACTACGAAATGTTTTGCGCTTGCAAGAAACTCGGTCGTTCAAGTTGCACGTTGTTTTCCAACTCCGCACTCCGTACATACCTGTTACTCACGCCGACGACGACGACGAGCTTCTTGCCAACCGAGCGAACTACGGCCCACGATGACGGTCCCCGTAACTATCACTGCGGATGAGGTCAACTGCCTCATACATGCCTATTTTCAAGATTCCGGTACGTCACTCCGTAACTGGTCTGCCTCCTCTGACTTCAGCTCAGGCTTTCAACACTCTGCTTTTACACTACGTATGGAGGGTCGGTTGGATCATTCCCATCACATCAAGAAACATATCCCGCGCGGTGAGCTGGTAGAACGTCTCAGCAAGGCGCTTTTGTACGCCGAGGTCGAGGCACACTGGAAAGGTGATTCGTTTGCGAAGAACTGCAAGAGTAGTTTCTCTCTGCTGGAACGCCACGTGTGCTCCATTGACCCACATCCAACGGCGCTGCTAGCACCGCAGCAACCCGGAGAATCTAATATAGCCGGCGAGACTGGCGTCAAACGAAAGTCAATTTCACCTTCCACGGAGGATGGACGTGCCGAAAAGCGTGCCAGAAAGGAGGTTGAAGACAATCACGCAGCGATGGTTGTCGATGGTACGCCAATCACGTTGAACAATTGCATCGCGATGTGACTTGTATTCGAAGGACCTTCCATCATTACCCCGAGGGACGCGAAACTGTCCGACTTGCAACAACCACCCTTAGAGAATGTGGTGAAGAAACCAAAGGCGAAACGTCCCGACGCAGTCAGATTGTTGCAAGCGCATAAGGCTGAGGTGAGTTTTTGCACTAGTCGACAACAACTGTCAGTGATAGAGCTTCTAGGTTTTCGTTGTCGCATGGAGCCCAACTACAGCCGGGCAGCTGGTATCAGGGTATGCGCTGAATGAATGAATTGCTTCCAACGTTGAATTGACTTATGACACGTCAGATCACGCGATGCCGCAGTCAACTATTGGAATATTCCATTCGGTTCATCTGAGGGCTCCCCAACCTCCCCACCGCGACCGACATTAACATTATCTAACCTTGCTGTTTCTCCGCAAGCCGACTTGACATCAATTGACTGGAGCCCTGACGGTTCGCTGGTCGCAATAGGATCGTACGACGCAATACTTCGAATCTGCACCTCTGTAGGAAAGCCATATCTCACAGATGACCACCATAAGGTCAGACGAATGCGTTTTCACGGTGGGTTGTACTGATGCCTAGAAGGGTCCCATTTTCGCTGCCAAGTTCTCTCCTTCAGGACAATGGATAGCTACTGCGAGCTTGGACAGCACATCATGCGTATGGGACGTCAAAAACAAAAGGCTACATCGACAATATCGAAACCACGAAGGTAACGTGTTGTTGGATTCGCCAGGAGGAACTCACCTTATAAGGCGTGTCAGAAGCTTGTTGTCTGGATGTTGACTGGATCGACGACTCTACGTTTGCGAGTGGCGGGAGCGATCGTGTGGTTCACATTGTTTCTCTGAACGGAACTAAACCCATCCAAACTCTAAGGTATGTTGGTCGACTGAAACATCCGTTCTTGAACTTGACGCTGGAGTAGAGGACACGAAGGGGAATTGAATATGCTCAAATGCAACCCATCACGCACACGCCTGGCTACATGTTCCGATGACACGACCGCCCGAATATGGAATATCGAGCAATTGCACTCGGAAAAGTCGCTATCCAATCACGTTGTTCTGAAGGGCCACAAACGATGTCTGACGTGCGTTAAGTGGTGTCCGAATACCGAGGCAGGGGAACACGAACTGGTAGCCACGTAAGTCGCTTGGGCCAGATGCAATGACACTGTATGATCTCACTATGTGATAGGGCGTCATTCGATTTTACAGCCCGGTTGTGGGATTCGGTGACGGGGGACTGCTTGAAAGTATTCACGGATCACAGCAAGTATGTGTTTGCGCTTTCGTTCAGCCCGGATGGTACTCTGCTGGCGAGTGGCGGTGGGGATGGCTCATTGAATATGTATGATGTCAAGGTAAGTATAGTTCAGTCTCATGAGGTGCATGACAGGGCTGATCGTCGGCGAAGACGCGAGAACGAATTTGGTATTGGTCATGCGGAGAGAAGACGGGAATTTTCGAGATTGACTGGAAGAAATGGGGAGAAAAGAGTCTGATTGCGCTGGCAATGGAGCACAAGGTCGTCGGCGTTGTCGATCCGGCAAAGTTGCCCCGGTCATCCTAAGAACGTACTGTATTTATTTAATTCATTAATGTCTGTATCCCGGCTTCGATGACGTCGACGGCTGGCATATGACCAACAACTGCTGACTAATTACCCTTTCGATCCTCCGAGATTCACAACTTGCCTGCCTTGCACTTACACCACCATGTTGTCCCTCTGCTTCTCCTGCGCTCTCAAGCCAGCCTTGCCCCGAAGTGTACTACAAACTGCCCTGCGCTCGAGAGTTCCCCCGTTCTCGATCAACTCAAGCGCACGATTTGGAACCCTCAAGAATGTCGTCCAGAAGCATCCTATCACACTGTCGCCGCTTTCTCCCTACAGGTTCTCCCGCACCATAATAACGGATGCGCAGACTGTTACGCAGACCTCCTCACAAGAGGCCTGGAAAAAGTTTGCAATCACAGCCGTACGTAGCAACAACATACACCTCCGTCTGTTGATTCAAGTGTGTAGGCCGCTGTGGCAGGTACTGTCGTCGTTGCAGAAGGCTTCTTGAACAGAGACACTCGTGACTCACTGACTGCTGCCGAACAGTCCTATCTACATGACAGTTTCAAGTATACTGGGGGTGGCCTTGTTCTTACGGCACTAGCTGCCCGAAGCATGTTCAGGTCTGGGGTTGCTTTCAGAATCATGGCAGCGAATCCATGTACGTATTCTTGGTTTTGACCCCTTTCAATATTTCTCGGCGTGACTGTGCCTTTACAGGGCTTGTACTCGGTGTCAGTCTTGTCGGGAGCATCGGCTCCATGATGGGAGTCTACTACACCCCTCCGGAAAGAACCGTGCAGAAACACCTTTTCTGGCTGGCAAGTCACTGGCATCTAATAACATGTATCATCTAACTCTCCGTAGGGGTTCAATGCGTGTCAAGCAGCAACACTAAGCCCACTGTTCTTCCTCAGTCCAGCCATCTTGTCCCGTGCTGCGCTGTACACATGTGGGGTCGTCGGTTCCCTATCCTACGTCGGCGCCACCGCAAAGTATGTCTGTATGTTGCTCTTTGACTTAGCACTCACATATTGGATAGGAATGACAAGTATCTGTACATGGGTGGTCCACTTCTCGCTGGCGTGACTGTTGTAGCCCTCTCTTCATTGGCTCCGATGGCCCTCCCGCTTGGTATGCGTGGACTAGCTATTGCCGAGTCGATCTCTCTTTACGGCGGTTTAGCCGTGTTCGGCGGATTTGTGCTTTATGAGTGAGCATCTACCCATCCTGATGCTCTGCATTTGTTCCTAACTTCTTTACTTAAGCACTCAAAAGATTTTGCAACATGCACGTATGGCAGAAATGGGTGTCATGCCCAGAGACCCCATGAAAGAGGCGATTGCTTTGGAGCTTGACATGATCAACATCTTGTGAGTGTGGCAATGGTCGGCTCGAATGCATCATACTGACGCTGCCCTAGCATCCGTCTCGTCCAGATCCTCATGATGCGTTCCAACAACAGGAAGTGATTTATGTGATCTTAGCATATAGGACGTCTTTAGTTGGTCTTCCCACTCGTCACTTGGTAGTTGTCCCGGTGTAATTATCATGTCCCAACCGTTCTACTTGAAACCCACGGTCATTATACAGTATGGCTACGAGGTCTCTTTGCCTAGGTCTTGTAGGATGCCTACAAAACTTCCAGGATCAACGATTTCTGTACCACCGTAAGTGAGGCGCTTCCCAGTCTTGGCTGCCCACTCTTCAAGATTTCCATACTCGACGTAACTTGCGCCTCCCACGACGAACACCATACCATCTGTGAATGCCATACGTCGGGCTCTGCCAGCGCTTGGTGCACCACTAACTCCAAGTCCACCGCCAGTTCCAGAGACACCCAACCCCTGGGCATGCCGAGGTGCACGGGGATCCAGGAACAAATATTCGTCGGTTTCTTGCAAAGACTGGTTCGATGCAGCTGATGAATCCATGAGTGCCTCGGCGAGTCGCGTCACAGGTAACAGCTTGTTTGCTGGCAGGAAATTCTTTACGCCCGAAATTAGGTTTTCCAAGCCACCTTCTTTCAGACGGTCGGTGAGCTGGAAATAAACGTACTCGTCAGCTGGCGAGAAGAACCCCAAAGAAAGATACGAACTTTGTTTCCAAGCGCCGTGAAGCCTCTGAATAGTTCCCCTTGACCGCCGAGGACCGGCGTGGATGTCCCACCAATGGCGGCGGAAACAGTCATACGTGAGATTTCTCTCGTTCGTCGAACGTACTCAAACGCTGCCGTATCTGCACCTGCACTCTTGAGCTCTTTCTCCAGTTCGGCAATATCATCCTTGGAAATTGCATTATCGGGTGAAGAAAGGTAGAACACGAGGACCAGACGAAGCTTGTCCTCAGGGCCGAAAGCTCCGTCCGGCCGGGGCGCACGAAGCGTCTCTAGAATCGATGACACTGTCTAGTAACTCAGACCGTGAGAGTACGTCATGAATGACGGTCGGACACGCTTACTTGCTTATTGGCGGCTTCTTCGGTACTGAATAGCTCATCGAGACCTCTTTTCTTGATTTGTTCGAGCAGAGCCGTGGCGATATTCATGTGCGTATCAAGCGTCGCCTTGCGAGCGGTGAGTTCGGGAAGCTGAGTTATAGCGGTCTTCAAGTGCGCTGCATTCGACGAAAGGTCACTGTGTCGTGTCAAATGAACGCTCTCAACATTGACCACAGCGCCGACTCACAGCTGCGAAATATCATTGACGTCACTCACACCCGTCGATCGTGTAATCTCTGCGGTATCTTGCTTATACTTGTTCAACTCGGCGTCGATATCCTCAGCAACTTGAGGGAATGGATTCGCAGCATTTTTTGCCCAGAAAAAGTCCTTTGAATCGAGGTCGTACGAACGCTTTTGTGGGCTGGTGACAACGACGCGATTAAGCTTGATCTCAAGACAATCTGATACAAGGGCTTGGTATGTCCAGCCATGAGAGATCATGGAAACAAGGTCCACATTCCTATCCAAGATGAGCAGCACTTGAGGCAATTAATCAGAAAGAGGGCGAGAAGATCAAGTATGAAAAAACCGCACGTGGCCTTTGCAGATTGGACAGTCCAGAGGAATCCTGCGAGAAGAGCGAGGTGGTCGGGCCATGGGCGCGTGAGGAGGAAAGTAACGCATCTCGAATCTTAACCTCGAGTTTCTTGGCCACCATCTCTGCTGCATTGCCCTTGGGAGCACGGATGATCGGGACATGTCCTATAAATCGATTAGATTCTCTTAAATATTGAGCAAGTGTTAGGAACGCGTACCCGCGGTCACAACTGCACTAAAGATCCCACTTGCAACACGTTCGATCTCATCCTCGATTTGTTGTTCAGTCGATGACGGGGAGTTGAGATGTTTGTACGAGTAATGCAGATTGGGTTGAGATGGGCCTGCTTGGGACACTGGAGATGGCAATGGCGATAGTAAGGAGAATAAAGATGGTGATGGTGCGATAAACGACAGATACTGATCGACGACCTGACATAGAAGGCCCATTAGTGTGAAACGTGCCCCAACACAGAACGGTGACTAGACCAACCTGTTCCACCAACTCTTCTGTACCAGAAGTAGCGACCGAGGCTGCAAGCTCCTCAAGAAGTGCACGAGGTAGCGGCTCGACAAAATTGAGGTGGAAGGACTCGTATAAACACTTGTCGAGGTCCTCTGATATTCGGCGTATGTTTGCCAAGGTTGGCGCTACAAAGTAAACGGCGGGAACATCCGGCAACGGGGGACGCAGCGAGTGTAGCTGACTGTGACGATGTGAAGACCACGAAGAAAGACAGATGAAGGCGCGTACACGTGCAGAGTCACGCCAGCATCGCGAAGATCTTGGACACGAAGTACTGTTGCCAGGACGTCTTTTGTTTGCTGGTCCAAGATTAGCACTTTCCAGGGGGTAGTGGATGTCGGGACTTTGACTGCGGGTGCAGACTTGGGTTGGGCGGAGGTGCCGGATGGAGCAGTTGCATCTTGGGATAGGTTGAGTAGCGCAAGCAGAGCGTCTGTCTGTGCCTGTTGCAAGGTTGTGGGTGCGATAGCCTAGCATAGGATAAGCAGGACGGGAGCGAGGGTGGGCCGAGTGACTTACATGCTTGAGCGCAGAGCTGGCCATCCTCGTCGGACGTGAAGCTCGCAGCCACTCGCACGCTTTGACGACGCGTTGTCACGTGTCTGCACAATACCCACCGATCAATTCGCCAATCCGACAATATATCTGATTTCATAGCCCTGACAACAGTCCATCATGTCTTGGCCATTCATACAGATCACCCCTCGCCTATTATTGCGTGAGAAGCACCCAGCAACAACATAGATCTCGCACAGGCCGTCTTATAATTATTGTTACACTGGTGTTGAGGCCATCTCGTCTCCGGGTCGGTATCCTGGGTACACTCCGACACCTAATGCTGCAACAACCAATCGAATACCACCTGTTTTTCAGCTCTTTACTCACTTAACTCACAGCAACCACATCCTTGCATCCCCGATCCCCTTAAAAACGGCCACATTGTTCGCTCCTGTTTATCCCCACTTGTCACATCCTCCTCCTCCCCACTCACCAGTTGGTACGCCTAGTCGTGTGCTCTCACAGAAACCGAGCAGCTCACCTCTTATCAGTGCAGACGATCCAACATGGGTTGCGTACAAAGTGCTCCCTTTGACGAATCGCCGCATGCCTCTCCCAAGACAGGAAAACCATCGCTTTCGAAGCAAAAGGAAAAGCCAGAGCTCAAGGAGCCTCCGTCACCAGTGGTGCAGGACCCTGCCCCATGGGTGGAGGGCCACAAGACCTTCGTGATGCTCAAAGATGGACAGGGCCTTTTCGTAAACGCGGATGCTATACCTCATGCATAACAATCTGGTGTTCAAAATCTCCCAGGCACGATGTTCCTATAAATGTGAGCGCTTGCGACATGTCCACTCTCCTCTCCGAGTCGTGTATAGTGACTCGACGCTACATCACAGCCCGCTGTTGTCGCAGGCCGTCCGTAGTACATGCATTCATTATACTCCACTTCTCGCCAAAGTCTCAGATAACCCGTTCCCGGGCTCTTCGATCCAAGACCCTTGGACACGCGTTCATTATTGTGGACCCTACATTCATTCTGATGCCTTCCGCTTCGTACTCCACAGTCCAAGCATACATAATACACTGGCAAATCGGTCCGGTGATTAAAAAGTGCCCAGCGCTTACAATTATGTCATGTTGCAGCATTGCATGTAAAGTGTAAAAGATGATCGATGAGTCCTGATCATAACGCACGCTTAAATATATCGTTTACTATTCCCCTTTCGTCATGTGCTGCATTGTTACCAAGCCAATTGATAAAGAAAAATGCACATGAGGTGGAGCCGTGGAGCAATCCGATGGTCTGGCAGGGCAAAGACATGGTCCACCTGCTCAAGTGTGAGGTGTTGGGCGAAGGCGCCAGCTGGCAATTTAGTTTACGTGGTGCACAAAGGGTTGGCTTGGGAACTTGCAATATAGCAGTGTTGGTTTTCTGGGTCGCAGTTTTACATCCGTGGCGCCATGCAGACTGTGGCATCAGCCAATGGAAAGCAAGAATGGGCCGAAAAGTCTCTCACCGTCGACAAGCGGCTGAGTGGAGCAAATGTGTTTCAGTTGACACGTGGATGGTCTATCGTGCATCCGGCCATGGCCCAAGTTGCCCCCCAACTGTGTATTCGGAGCAACACACCTGGTCTACACTGGGGCCCATCGGATTCGAAGTGAGGAGAGTGCAATGGGGAGGGTCTCATTTTTGGTCAAGTGGAGCTCTGAACTTCGCCCGAAGACACAAACAATAAGTCACCACTGGCAACCCATGAGGCGTGCTTGACAGTTCCATGGGCGTCCAGTTGTCACATCGATTGGCCGGTATGACCCTGCGTTGCCGGAATGATCAGGACCGAGTTGGATGGTTGACAGTGCTGGATGCGATGCCGGAATTGATTCAGTTGGCAGCGTTTGCGCAGGTGGAGCGAGACCAGCATGATCCGGCAATATGGCAGCGCATGCACATACGTACGATACCATACCATCATTTAAATTCTCGCTCCCTCCCCTTCCAGCTCCACCAGCCCCCTCTCTGTCCCCCCTCCCTCCGTCCAGTACCTCTCCATGTTCTCCGGTTCACATCCCACGAATTCGAGGGCCGGTAATGACCCATTCGTATCTTACTCCCAAGCACTCCACGATTATACCCTCCGCCTTTGGACAGAGTCCCGGAGAATAGCAGAGGAAAAGGCACGATCCAGAGCTGCTCGCAAGGAAGACGCCTCTCGCAGACGAAGGGAGGTCGAGACCCCTCATCCTCCCAAAACGTCGAATTCGAGCCATACATGAACTACCCATAGACACCCGTTTCTTTTGTCTCGCCTTCCCTTGGTCGGTACCGTAACACTGCAACCTCGTAGTCGCCGCGTCGGTTAACGTTCAGCTCATCCAGTGAGCGCAATCCGCTATCCGTATATCTTTGCAGATCAGCAAATTCTTGTATTCCACCCTATATCATCCCGGGTCGAGAGTTGGTTCGGTCTCAGTGTAAATGTCCAGGAGACAGTCTGTCGTTGCCAATCGATCAGCCCCACAGTGTACGTCCAATATGGCTCATCGTTCGATCCTCTGGTTGGATATTTGACTCGCGATTCAATCCCCATAGTATTCTGGACTCACCGTCTTCTTCAAACAGCATGCTTCCCGACGTGGACTTCGTCGTAACGCTTTTGCGATGGAGACGTAAAAAAATGGAAACGTGCCTTAGCTTGATCTAATTGTACTCTTGGTGTTGGTACTTGTCGGTGCAACTTGATCAGATTGCTAAGTAGTCACTGGCGTCTGCCTCGTATGGCAACTTTCCTTGTTAGATTGGACCGTGCGGCTCCTCTGCATTTGTTCCAACGGTACCTATCATTCGTCCTAAATATAGCGAGAAGATCACGCTCGGCCCAACCCGACCTCCCGGCCGAATTGGCGTTCTGCAATTCACAGTCCCCGCCGGGGTGCGAGGATATCTCAATAAAGCCGTGCACTGGCACGCAAGTACGTCTGATATTGAGCCACCGATGGTCATAGGTAAGAAACTTGGTGCTCAAGTCGACCTGGAAATAAGTTCCCAGTCAAACCCGCTACGACACGCCAGGAATCCGGCTATAGCAGCCTGGGTTGATTGTGATGGCACGTTCGTGAGCTAAACTGGCAGTGCGACACTGACGTGGAAATCGTGCGTTGTTTATACGCCTTCCTGCCCACATACATAAAGGCCCCCATGATGGGAATGGGCGGCGATCGCTGGGTTTGGGTGAAGATGCT
>QGOI01004737.1:0-19375 GCA_003313885.1 Boletus sp. MG55
AGAGCGAACAGGTCCAAATAGTTTGAGGTAGTCGTAGATATGACAGGCCATATGAGCGTTTGGTCGTAAGGGCGCATCCGGTAAGACCTGCTTTAAATCGGCCAGCCATGAGGTGATACATGTTTGATAAGCTGTCATCCGCGATATTGTCATAACCCGATAGCAAGCGAGTTGAATGGCGGATACGAGATGCATAGTGTGGTCGAGGACGCGTCGCAGAACCCCAAATTGGGATGCTGACGTGGGACACCAGCACTGATTCTTTTGAACGCAGGTTATGACAGTTAGAAATATCATCAATCTGAACTTAAATGGTGAAGACTTGGTAGTTTGGCACACTGGCATCAGGATTCAGCAAGCCTCAATTGGACTGAGAGATGCAGTATTTCAAGATATCGGAGAACATTTAGTAGTCTGGTGACCAGATCATCGTCCTAATGAGTGTTGGTGATGATGCTTCTGTTGAGTGGTTTCATTTCTCTCCCGGTACCCGGATGTCATCCTCTGAGAGAAATCAGCCTCGATGAGCTTCAAGCCGGTTTGTGCTCTGCCGCGCTTAACGATCTCGAAAGCATCAAGTTGATGCGTCTCAGGAAATGGCACTGTTTTAGATAACACTTCACCAGCACTGCTGCGCTTTTTGGGTTGAAATTCTGCCCCATATTATATTGCAATCAGTGGGAGATCTCGATCAGTCACCGTTAACACACGCCAAGATAAACAAGTACAAGTTGAAAATGTGACGTGGAAATGCAAGTAACGTGCTGTGTTTTACTCAGAAATCCAGCGTTAGCCACTAAACTTTCAGCTATTTCCATGTAGGTGCCGGATTGACGTTCTTAACCGCGTCCGGGCCCGAGGATCGCAGAGTTGGAGCTGACTTGCACGGTTGGTTTGTAGTAATTTTTTCAGAAAGAAAAAAGGATCACAGTACTACAATTGCTCATAACGCAGGAGAGATAACGCATAACACACAGGTCTTCGGAGCATAGTCAGGCGCTTGTGGGTCTCTTTCCCAGCAAAAACTCTGCTGATAACACATATTTCTCTTAGTCACGACGTGTGGCTCTCCGAGTCTGGCAGTCCAACCAAGTGCATGTGAGCAATTGTGGGGGGCCGTGGTCCATGGACTACATCAGCAGTCGGGGTGTCGGGCTTTCATCCCACTTGTGGTGCTTGTCAGGTGCCCTTCCCCGAAGGTCCGAGCCTGGAAGATGCAGCCAGAGGTGAGCGGGGACGGCGCAACTTTTTTGACCGGGCGAAGGGTCTCATCAAGGGACTACTGCTACCCCGACCGCGTCCCTTCCGAGCAGAGCTATGGAACCTGCTACCACTGCACCTCTACATGTAGGGAGTTGGCCAGGCATCATGCACACGGGCAGGCGACGCCGGCATGCGACTCTATGAGGGGTGGTCACACTATTGGAGTATGGGTGGGAGAGAGGAGGGACACCTTCTGCTCGGCGGGAACGCCACCACCAGGGCACGCGGGGCCCCGGTTCTCTGATACAAACTCCCGCACAGATCCGAAGAGAACACAGAATCTTCGTCCCACGTCCCACCGGCGTCGAAGCCAGGGAGCCACCCCTAAGCAGAACATAGTCATCAGGTAATTCCCTTATTTGTGCAGTTGCCAATCAATCAGAGCTCACAAATCACTGCCAAATGTCATCACAAACGTTACGTGGCAATGCTGTTCAGCTGATGCTGCAGCAAGCCGCTGAAGTTGACCGTTGGGCGGTGGAATAGCCGGTCCGTGCTCGGATCTGCAACATAGAGCAGAGACGAAGCATATTAAAGGCATGGACTGTTTCTTACACTTACGAGCGCTGTCCAGCATGGGAGCATGCTATAGTTCCCTTCGATGGTTATTCTTATGGAGGCACCATGCGGACAATCGCAATATCAGTTCAACGCTCGCAGGCCCCAGCGGTGAGGAAGAGATTACTCGTATGTACACCCAGTGACATGGGTTTCATTCATACCAATGGCTAATCCGCCGTCCAGTCCCCCTACATTCACTGGTAACACGTTCAATCCATATACCACCTCTGTGCGTCCCCCCGTCACACCGTTCCCTATTAATTTATCATATGCGCAGGTTCGCTTTGGTCATCGGAATTAATGAGTACGCCAATATTCAAGGACTTAAGGGGGCAGTTTCCGACGCGGAAGGAATGAAAAAGTATCTCCGAGAGGTCCTCCATGTGCCTAAAGATCATATTCGCACACTTGTTAACAATGAAGCGACTCGTGAAGCGATAATCAAGGCCTTCAAGGATTTACGAGCCGATCGACGGATTAAACATGGTGATCCTATCGTGATCTTCTATGCCGGACACGGGAGTGAACTCCCAACTCCACGTGGCTGGGGTAATCAAAGAAAGATCCAGTGCCTGCTTCCTCAGGACTGTAATGCTACCAAAAATGCCAATGTAATCCCTGACCGCACAATTGGAGCCTTGATCGAGGATATCGCCAAAGTGAAGGGAGATAACATCGTAAGTGGCATACTATGTCCCATTACCTCATTTGCTGACCAGAGTGTACAGACGGTCATCTTCGACTCCTGTCATTCAGGTTCTGGAACTAGAGACAGAAATTACAGACCTCGCACCGTGAAACTTGATATCAACATCCCAGAAAACCTTGATCATGGCATCTGGAGAAGTCGAGATGGGTCAGCCGCTTCTGGTTATTCCCTTCATGGTCTCCGGTCGCATGTCCTTTTGGCTGCATGTGGCGAGCACGAGACTGCTGGTGAGGACAATGAGGGCGGTTATTTTACCAAAGCGCTTTTGGGAACTCTCAGGGAGCACGCTAACAGGAACCTCACCTATATCAAACTTCATGAATACATACGCCGGAAGCTCAAGAAGTAAGAATTCTTCAGCGTGGAAAAGGGCAATAATACTCACTTTATTCAGCCAATTTAGACAAAAACAAACACCTCGCTGCGAAGGACACAACCAGCATCGTGTTTTATTTGATGCAAAAGTGCCCATTGGGTGGCAAGTCTTCTACCCGGTTGAAGCTTACACTGGCAAATGTGTCATTCATGCCGGCCGGGCACATGGCATTTCAAGTGGGATTGAGTTCACGCTTTATACCAAACAAGAGCGTAGACAGGGCGTTGTTGTATCGGCTGATCATAATTCGGTGATCGGGGACTTCAAGACCACAGTTACTACATCTGCGC
The DNA here is from genome assembly GCA_003313885.1 of Boletus sp. MG55. NCBI lineage: Eukaryota > Fungi > Basidiomycota > Agaricomycetes > Boletales > Boletaceae > Boletus > Boletus sp. MG55. The sequence goes on from QGOI01004737.1 coordinate 3,200, forward strand.
ATCTCGGCGATATTTCGCTCGCAAAGCTCACTCGTGTCGGAAGAGTGTCTCTCTACCTTGCTCCAGGAGGATGCCGTTCGGTTCTCAAGGAGATTCTTCAGAAAATGGCTGCCCCCAACTTTCAGGTTGTTGGGAGACATAGCCTCGAGGCGAAGCTAGAGGTTGCGCTGGAGAACAATCTGGCAGTTTTCAAAATCGTAGATCCACGGGTGAATAGGTTCGGACTGACAAAACTTCCTCATAAGGCTGCTCTTGATCGCCTTCGTCACGTCTTGAATGCCGCTGCACCTTACTTCTGGTATCTTGATATCAAGAATGAAAACACCCGTATCAATACCAGCCGCGCAGTAGCTATCAACTTTTACCGCCTGAAGAAAGAAACCAATGAGTGGGGAATAGCACAGCTTGTCCAGGATGGACCAGGCTTCTGGAAGAGCAATCCAAACTCGGACAACTCGGGTGCGATCGATTTTGTTGTTGACCCCACCAAACTCTACGGGGTTGAAATCAAGAACCAAACACCAAGGGACCTGTATCTGAACGCGTTCTTGTTCAATAACAGTAGTCTGAGGATAGGTGAGCAAGTTCATCAATTGTTCGTTCTGCCTTGATTGATATAGTTTAGCCTCGTACTATGCACAGAAAACCTCTGGCACCCCTGAACCACCACTAAAGAAGGGCGGGACATTGACTATTGGATATGGAGATAGTGGAAGATCCCCGTTTTCTTATTCTTTGGTGGAAGGCCAGGAGGTCGATGTTGGCTACCTGAAGATTTTCTTTGCAACTAAGCCTATCGACCTGAGCAACATCGAGCAGACGTCACCCTTTAAAAATGGTTCACCCCAAGAGAACTGGCGTGAAGGCGGTCTGGACCCAGCGCCACCGACCACATACCGAGACGATGACATCTGGTTCACCACTCTGATTCCTGTCGTGCAGAGGCGAAAGTAGGAGATGCACGCAGTGGTGTACCGAGAATTTGTCTCATGCTTGTTAGACGAGCCTGCCGCGTTTCCTGATATCTTGTTACTGTACTATGTAACGGCTTCATACCTTGTTCATTGAAGGCCCAGCCGAGGACCTCGATTCGTCAATTTACCGTGTATGTATTCCTTGCGTCACCTTTCCCTTTGTTTCACTTTGCTCCTCGGTAGTTGGTACGGTTACGCTGTATACATGCAGATAGTTTGTACATGTTGGTTGGAGGAGTCTACTTCCCACACGCAGCATGATGCTTGTAAACAGAGTCTGGATAGTGTATCCAACGAGGGACTTCATCTAAGCGCTGAGCAACACATGTCGCAATGGTCAAAGCAGGTGAATCAGAGACGTTTGTCAAGTCACGCAAAAGTTGGCAGTGTATGTAGTTCACAGAAGCGAAGTATCGCATGTTCCTTCAGCCTGAGAGAGAGAGATCCGATATGGTGCATAAAAATTTTTAAGGGAGATTTCGTCAAATGAAACAGAACCAATGATCTCCGAAATGTCACACTGGGTACACCATAAACGATGATTTTTCAAGGTTTTTGCTACCCAAGCACAGAAGTTTTTGGCTGGCTCAAAAATGCTCTGCGTTCACAAGGAGAGTTCAACTAACGAGCCGTAGTATCTTACAACAGCTTAAGTAATCAAAAGGGACGATTCTAGCTGTGAGAATTCCTCCACAAGGGAGTCGGGGAACAAGACTGCCTGCTCGGAGGTGCCGCACATAGAACGGCCTCAAACCAGGGTCAATAATCCCAGTCGGAACACCCGTGAAGCTTTACAGATACCACAAAGGTACGATCTCGATCCTCGCCGCATGTCCGACATTCGCAGTCCGCGATCAACTGCATTCACTCTTTGTCATAGCATCAGTAGTGGTATATTGATATTGAAAACATAACGAAAACATCGATCTACTAGAAAAAGAAAAGACGAGGGGGAAAACAGGGAAGACCATAATAGAGAACGAACCGACCGCGACACACACACCACGTCGGATGATGATGACGTCCGTCCGCTTCGTATAAGGTTAATTATGGGGGAAAAGAAGACGTGAGACAGACGATGGAAAATTCGAGGTCCGTACCACATGAGTATACATGTCTTATTCATTGAGTGTCATTGATGACAACGAACCATTGGGGGGAGTTGGTGATCGAGGAAAAGGCAAAGAAGATCAGATGAGTGCGGAAAGCTCGTGGATAGAGGATAGTAAAGATGGATGGGACGGACTGGGTCATCAAGTCTCCATCGTTCGTCTTTCACACGCACAACGGTCCCCTTCTCGACCCCCGCTCCCTTCCCAGACGCCTCCCTCGACAACATAACCTGAGCCCGAAACCTGCAAAAAACCAACCACTGATCGCGACCTGCAACGTTCGCAAAGAAGACCAAGACCGACGCAGGAGAACAGCCTAGAGGAAATCCTCGGCTCTCGCACGTTTCTTCCCTCTCATTTCCTCCGGAGCAAGACCGGAAATTACTGATGGTGGTGATGTAGTGTTTGTCGATTCCTTGGCAAAATAATATTTAGCCGTATGTGCACGTTTCTCTTCCTATATAGCCCACGACTCCGAATGAGTATCGGTCAACGAAAAAGTAGAGGAAGAACGCACGGGAGAGAAATTGGGGTCTGCATATTTGAGCTCTGTCTTCTTCTTGAATTGTGTATATCTTTGTTCCAAGGCTGAATTTGGAAGTACAAGCGGTGGCGGCTGATTTTGGGCAGACACTAACCCAACAGGCGGTCCAAGTTTTGTTTGTGGCGCTGGCATAGGCGTGCCATTCCCCGCGACAGGAGTGGCAGGTGCCCCAGCCCCATTTATGCCGGAGGCGGGGAAAGGCGAACCAGCAGGGACAAATGCCGGAGCGGGCCCGAGCGGTGGACGAGACATGCCTGGTTGGAAGGGGGGCGTACCTTGAGGAAGCATACCAGGTGGGGGTAGCATCGGAAACCCAGGCGGTGGAGGTCTGGTATGTCATCATATTAAACGAACACGAGACAGAAAGAAATTATCAGCATCAATTGAACGAGGTCCAGACAAACCTTGCAAATGAGGCATGGACTTACCCAGGCGGAAAACCGGGCACACCAGGTGCACCGAGGAATGGGGGAGGGAAGGGAGGTGGCGCACCTGGGAATGCCCCTAGGGGGGGTGCACCTCCTGGGGGAATAAACGGGGCGAGTGGCGCACCTGGAACTATCCCAGGGGGTGGTGACACTCCTGTGGGAGGCGGTGGCATGACAGGCATGGGAGGAACCATATAAGCCTGAGGCGGTGCGCCATACACCGCCCCACCCTCGGACGTACTTGGTGCAATAGCCGAAGTAGCATCGCTGGAACTACCGCCCATGAGCGCCTTGTGGGCCTCAAGCTGGGCACGAAGTTCCTCCTCTGACAAAAGTCTATTCTCCACTTTGGGGCGTTTGGGTTGTGGTTGAGAAATTGATCCTGCCGCGAGGCCGAGTTCTATCTCTTTGCGACGTTTATAGTCTGCCACGTCGGGCGCGGGAATACCCTCCATGCCAAAGATCTCGACTTCGTAGCCATCACGACCAGGAAGGGCATTCTCAATTCGTGGGAGGCTATAGGAGAGATATGGACATAAGATCGGAAATGAATCGAGAAGAAAAAGAGCGCTCACTTTTCGGGTTCGAGTTTGTGTACTTGTTGAATGTGGACTGCAAGACCTCCTGCGGTATTCAAGCGACGAGGACACATGTTGCACTTGAAATGCTTTGCCTTCTGATGCTGCATGAGGACTGGATAGCAGCACAAGTCAGGATGATGCTGATAGTCAACGAAACTGGAACCAGACCTTTCTCGTCTTCGAACTCTCGTTCGCAATACCAGCACCATGGCCGAATGACCTAGTATCCAGTTAGATGGAGTAAATATCCTTGAGGATTGTGAAATGGACCGACCTGCTTGCTCTTTTTCTTTGCCATCTGGTCGTTGTAGCGGAGCAAGGGAGACAAGGAAACTTTTTCCGAGACGGGCGTCGGTCGAGGCCGTGGGAAAAAGTGGGTGACTGCGTGATTTAGTCGACCCCTCTGCGACCCCTCTGTCAAATTACCTAATTATTCGGAGAGTTCGTTGTTTCTAGTCACTTACTTCGACGTCGGACTCGCTCGCCATCGTCGCGCACGACAGCGACAAGACCTTTGGAAACTACAACGATGCCCACCACAGTCAATGGTATAACCGCAACCTCTGCTGCAAATACAAAGGCCGTTAAATCCAAAAACCAGCTACGCCGCGCAAAGATAAAGCAGAAGAAGGCTACCGCTGCCTCGAGTCAGACGACACCGGTCAGTCTATATTTCTCCTCTTGGCGCGGTGTTCGCTGATGGTGATTGATGCCGGTGCCCTATTCACGCAGGAACCAAATGGTACCGCCTCGAACGGCGACGTGAAAAGGGAGCGCTCATTAGACCTTGTTGGTGACAATGTCGAGTACGTGGTTGAGCAGCTGGATGTCAAAGACCCGGCCCGAGAGGCCTTTTCCGACATCTTTGCAAAGTTCCAGGCTCCTACCGATGACTCGGAGGTGCGCATCTCCACATCCAACTGTCCGAAACCACCAAGTTGACAGCCCCCCTTGCGTGTTCAGGTCAACAGTTCCGAGCCTACGAAAGGCGAAGTCATTTACTCGGATGATGATATGGCTTCCGACGCAGGTTCAGATAATTCAGACGTTCCCAAAAAACCACTCTCGAAAAAGAAGCAACGTAAACTCAACAGACTTACAATCGCCGAACTTAAACAGCTCGTTCCGAAACCCGAAGCAGTCGAATGGACCGATCCTTCCGCCGCGGATCCAAGATTGCTCTTACATCTCAAATGCTATAGGAATTCCGTGCCTATCCCCGCCCACTGGAGTGCCAAGAGGGATTATCTCCAGGGTAAGAGAGGTATAGAGAAACCGCCATTCCAGTTGCCGGCATATATAGCGGACACTGGCATTGCCACAATGAGGGATGCGATCAAAGAGAAGGAAGCGAATATGTCGCTCAAAGCGAAGACGAGGGAGCGAGTTCAGCCAAAGATGGGAAAGGTAGATATCGACTACCAAAAATTGCACGATGCATTCTTCAAGTTTGCGACCAAGCCCGTGGTGACGAGCTTCGGGGAGATGTAAGTGCATAATTAACTTCGCTTATGATAATATGTCAACTCGGGTCGTTTTTTGCACAGGTACTATGAGGGTAAAGAATTCGAGACATCATTAAAGGAGAAGCGGCCTGGGGATTTGTCACCTGAGCTCGTGGAAGCCTTGTCCATCCCACCCCTAGCACCTCCTCCGTGGCTCATTAGCATGCAGCGATTTGGCCCACCACCGAGTTATCCAACACTCCGCATACCGGGTCTGAACGCGCCCATACCGGAAGGCGCACAGTGGGGTTTCCACCCAGGTGGATGGGGCAAGCCTCCTCTGGACGAGTACAACCGGCCGCTTTACGGTGACGTCTTTGGCGTGCTGCCCAAAGTTAGTGATGTTAATGTACGTACATTGAGTGATCCGAACTATCGATTACATATTCATGTCTTCCAACTTCCATAGATTGGCGAACCAATCGACAAGAACCCATGGGGTGAGCTTGAGCCCGAAGAAGGTAAGCGCCTACTATCAGCCCTAGTGCAACAGGCGTATTCACTGAACGACTTGCAGAAGAGGAGGAAAAGGAAGAGGAGGAAGAATCAGAGTCGGAAGCGGAAGAAGCGCCCGAGGCTGCTGCCCCTACGGATGGCTTGCAGACGCCCTCGGGTCTCGAAACTCCCTCTGGGCTTACGTCTGTCGTATCGACCGTCGCGGGGGGGCTCGAGACGCCCGATTTCCTGGAGCTCCGAAAGTCAGCACCGTCGAGGGAGAGAGAGGAAGATACGGGTCCACGGTCGTTATACCACGTCGTTCCAGAGAAGCAAACGTCGGTGCGGGGACTCATGGGAAGCGAGAGAGGGTACGATGTTGCTGCTGTTACTGGAGCGTCCGGGGCGCCTATACCCGTCTTGGGAGACGAGAGAGGGACAAAGGTAAGTTTACATTCGGATATATGTTCCTCTCGACTGACCAGCGGAACATTGCAGCGGAAAGCCAACGGCGTGGAGGTTTCACTGGATGCTACAGAACTGGAGGGGCTCTCGGAGGAGGAGCTCCGCCGGAAGTACGACCAGCACTCGCGTGGGTCTGCTGGTGTTGCAGGATCGAAGGAGGACTTTTCGGATATGGTAGCAAAGGAGATGGCAAAGAAGAAACAAAAGATGGACAAGGAACGGGAGATGAAGAAGGGCAAGGAGTTCAAGTTTTGATCTTCTGGGTTGTAGCCTCTCCTGTCGTGACCACCTTTCGTCTTTGTCCGCGCACTACTGGTAGCTACTATAATACGGCTATTTATTCCGCGACCGCGATGGGATGGATGTGGTCGGATCAGACAGTGCTGATGGGAGGAGCAAGGCTGTGCACCGGCGGGCGCACTGCCGCTCGCTGTCCATCTGGACTTTGACTTTTGGGCGCGTCCACTAGGACTTAAGGAGTCGGGGTCGCCCTCGTTTTGTACAAGTCTTTTCACTCGTCTTCCATCGTAGTGCCCCCTGCGGCGATGAACGCTTGACGCTCGCCATCAGACACGCGGCGACTACGTTGTTCAACTACCAGCTCACCACACCAGTTTGCTAGTACGTATTCCAGAGCACCGTCCGGCCAACGGACCCTCGTGTCATCTTTCCCTCCTTCCCTAACGCTCGTTGTTTGCCTCTTCCAAGTTTCTACTCGCTGTTACACTTTTTTTTTCCCACCGTTGCATTTATACGCAAAATTCTCGGGAGTGTTAGGAGAGCCAGCCTTGTGCAGGAAAAATGTCTAGTGTGAGGATGTACGAGCAATCTCTCTCGAATTACCGCCTTACTTGACTTACGTCGCCTTGCAATCAAGTGCCCTCCAACCGCCTCCCAACGTCGACTTCGTAGTCGGTGAGTCATGCCTCTCCTGGGTTTTCCCAGAAGCTGACGATATGAAATTCTCGCCTGTTTGCTTGCCTCTCTCGTACGGCGATGATCTGACTGGGGCACAATGCATGGCGATTAGGCTATCCTGGAATTCCACCCGGAGCAAGGGACCGACCACAGGCTGCTGTTAAAGGGGTATGTGGTCTTTTCGATAATGTCCCTCTGCGCTTGCTTTGACTCACTCCCTTTCTACGCCATCCACCTTGATTTCAATTTCGGTCAAAATCTCCCCTCAATTTTCAAATCATCTAATGCCGCGATTGCTAATCATAACTTGACCCGCCGAACCCTTGTTCCACAACGCATGGTAGGCCGTTGAAGTCCGCGTGGGGCCCGCAGGTGCCAAAGCCAAGTGGGTACGTGTTGAGCTCAAGAAGATTGAGACGCTCCCGGGTGGAGGACAGGCGAATTCATACTTTGACCACGTCGGCCCCAGCCCCATCTCTCTTTGGCAATCGAGTGAAGATTATTCGGTGCTACAATCTGTGCGTGATGACGTGTTGTTCTGTGCAAGGGCGTTGCTGATTATTGATGATGACGGCGGTGCTGGCGTTGATAGCAAGATCTCCCTTTTTTGATTCGTATTCCAGAGTCCATACCGCCTAGTATTGCGTTGGAGAGAGGTGGTGAGTTGACTTGTCGTGGGGCTTCACTTCTATTCCATGTCGCTAAAATGTTTCCTGTAGCTGGTATTCGATACGAACTTGTCGCAACAGTTTGCACGCTCGGCAAAAAGTGTGTTTTCTTCCCGCCAAATTCGCCACATGTTCTCTGACCGCCGTCAGAGGTTTCTTTCGCCGTCGCAAAACGGCTTTAATATCACAAGCAACAACGATCATCATCGACAAACACGAGCTACACTCCACTTGGCCCGTCTACTCTCAACCCGAATCGCGCTCTGTCCATCAAGATGGCGTACACCTCACCGTTGAACGCGGACGTACATGCTATGGGCCTGGTGATCGTGTATCCGTCATGGCAGTTCTCAGATCCGACGCCGTCCACCCCGTCGTACTCCGTGGGTTCGAGTTCACGTTAAAAGAAACTACCATCTTTCGTGCCGGTCCCCAAGCATCTTCAAAACGGAGTGGACCCCAATCCAAATTATCCAACATTGGCGAACAAAAGGTCCCACTGAACGTGACGTTGTATAATGGCACACAACACAAAGCCGAGTTGGGGTGTTTAATCCCTAACACGCACACGACGACAACGTTGAATGCAGCGAGACATATTGACATTACTTACGTCATCATCGTGAGGGCGTGGACCGGGTCGATGCAGAGTGTCATGATGGAGCTGCCTGTCATTGTGTCAAATTGGCCTCGGTGAGTAGACTCGATAGGAAGTTCATCCGAGGATCCGGTCGACTGAAGTATTGCCTTGATTGTAGGAACGTGTCGGAAGAAGCTATCAGGTACGTTGTTGGAACTCCTGATTCCACGTATTTCATGTTGATTAACCTCTCTGTTCGTCACAGACGCATTGGCTATGCACCCAGTCTGTGTGTAACCTCTCCATCAAGCCCGGCAGCAACTGTACCGATCACTACATCTATCCCTCGACCTCTGACCGCCGAGTCTTACACTCAAAACAACCGCCTCTCTGGTGTCAACGAACTCAGCATCAACACCCGCTCCCCCCCTGCACCGCCCAAACAGTCCGTCCAGTATAGTACCGCACCGACGGGATACAACGGCACTGCGAATGCACAGCAGGACGTGGATGAACTTGGAGCTCTTGGAGGTGGTTCTGGAGCGAAAGTGGCGGGGACCATTGACCATCCAGGATATGGTTCTTTGAACCGACCGAGTTCCCGAGGTGGACTGGGAGGTATTCAAGAAGATTCCCTTCTGGGTAGTGGAGATGCAGATGGAGGTCAGGGCGTGGCGGATGTACGGGCGGCCAGCGTGAGGCGAAGACGACCGAGCGCAAATGCACAGAACCGGCTCACGATCACGAATATCAGTGAACAGGACGCTGCGGATGGGATCAGCCCTCAGGTGTTGAGGACTACCCGACCGACGACGCCACCTTCGCGCGGCGCGCAAAAGGCGTGGCCTACCGCTGAAAATGAGAAGAAAATATTGTATGAGAATGCCGTTGCCAGAGTACAGAAAGTGCAAGGGGCAGCTGCGATGGTGAACGCAACGGCGGCCAGTGATGTGAGATTGATATTTCCATCACTCGATCTCGTGCTTCTCTTGAACTGATGGATAATCAGACCCCGTCTGGTGTCACTTCTGCCACCACCGCCACATCCAAGAAATCATCCCCTTGGCCAACAGCAGAAACAGAAAAGGTACGATTGTATGAACATGCTCAGGCAACTGCCAAGCGTACCCAAGCGTATGGAGTCTCTTCGTCATCTATCCGTAGCCGCAGCAGCTCAGAGACGCAAACTCCGGGCTCCCGTGACAATCCGTTCTCATCCAACATCGTACCAGGTCCCACCATCTCAGCTGGGGTCGCCTTGTATCAACAAGCAGTGTCCTCCATATCGTCCAATGCCAACAACGACCCTAGCACGCCGAATAATCGGGTCGCGTCACCCTCTCCTCCGTTGTCTCTCTCGCGGGTACCCCACTACCCTTCGGCTGAAGAAGAGAAAGCGGCACTGAGGCGTTATCACGAGGCCAAGCTTGCTGTGGATCGGAATCAGAACACACAATATGCGTCGAGGGAGGGTATCGGTGCTAGCTCTTCGACCGGAGTTGCTGCACCTGTATCCTACGACAGTCTGTACCCAGAGCCCAACGGAGCGGACCATGCGGGCGGGTCGGACATGCCTCCTCCATTTGATTCGTCGGGTAGCAGCAGTCAACCCCAGTACTTGAACGAGAAAGAGAAGTTGAGGAGGCAGTACGAAGCTCAGGACGCTGCAGCTCTGGCTGCCCAGACACAGGCACAGGTGCAAGAGCCATCTCCGCCCCCATCACACACGGGAAACGCGCCTTCGTATGCTGGGCTACTGCCTGAAGAGAGTGGATTGTCGGAGAAGGAGATCTTGAGAAGGAGGCTGGAGGAGCAGGATAGAGCTGCACTCCTTCAGCAGCAACAAGAACAACAACAGGAACAGCCGATTCCTCCACAGACACCTCCACGTATCAACGGCACCCGTGCCCCGCCTATCCCACCGACGGTGAACGGCCTCAAGCCCTTGACAGCGGCTGAGGAGAAAGCGCAACTGCGCGCCAAGTACGAAGCCGAGGAACATGCAGCGGGCAACGGCCACGCACTAGACGCACCTGCGTCCCGCCACCCGTATGCTGCTGCGACCCCCGCGAGCGGGGCACCGCCGCCCCCACTGATGCCACGTCCTCCCGCGGACTATATCCAGGAAACACAAGAAGCCGACCTACGCGGGCGGTACTATGACAGCCTGGGTGTGGGCTTGGCTAACGCGCTCGATTCTCTCACGCCCGTCCCTCCGCGGATTGCCTCTCCGGTGTCTAACCCTCGCCCGGACATGCGACCGTTTTCGCCATTTGATACTGGATTGGGGCATGATATACGGACGGCAGTAGCGTCGCCTGCTCCCGTGCATAGCCATGTCCGGCCACCGCCCCCACCGCCCCAATCAGAGCAATACTAACATCACATCACATCGCTCATGCGTCATCTGTTTCCCTTATATTTGATAATATAATATGCTCTTCTTCTCCTTGTCGTTTGTTCTTTGTTTGATATCCCCCTTTTCTGACCATCAGTAATACGCTCGTCACCCTCGTTATCTGCACGTTTTTTTTTTCATTCTTCTTGCATATAATACTCTATTCCCTCTCCCATCAATTTCCTGGTTCGACACCATTTCCGCTATTTTTCGTTGACGGGTTCTGCCTTTTGCTGACGTGCTTCAAGGCCCACTATGTCATTGATCCATCTAGTATTCGGGTCCGCTCGTCGTGTTCATCGTTGCGTTAATACTGTTCTGCGGGGTCGCTGTTGTATATGGCTCCTGGACCGTGTTGTAATGTCAGACGAAGCTTGGCTATTAGGGACGGCTGGATGCCCGCTCGATTGTATCACTGGATCTGTGCTCGCCTCGTTTTATGTACACGTTCCACTGCAATTTAGGAATCGTTCAGAGCTGGAGTTTCTCGAGACCACGAGTGTCGCATACTTGGTACCTCTGGTGCACATCATTATCCTACACGCATGCACGATCGAATGTACGGCTGTCAAGGTAGTACAGCACACTATCTCGTGATGCATAGCCAATGTCGCCTACCTCCAACCCATATTGACTTGTCTTGGTTGAGTACCCACCACGTAGCATCCAACCAGTTACCCCGACCCCGCGAGACCCGAGCCACCGGCGAGGTTGAGACTGCCAGGGTCCAGTTTGCGGTACAATTCTCCAAAGTGATGTCCAGCCCCGACGTCTACGAGTTTGGGGACGAGGCGGATTTGGATGCCTTCAGTGGAGCTGAACCCAGGGATAGTGGAATGATCACCGCACTTGACTTGGAGATGGGGGAGGAACACGCCATCTTTCGAGCGTCGATGGGGAAGGTGGAACTTGCCGCGAAGGAAACGTGGGTCTTTGCAACGGCTCTCACTTGTAGTACATTGCACGTTCGTTTTCCCGAAAGATCGCCCCCAGAGACCATAGCCAAGGAGACTTACGATCGACTGTAGATCCTCCGCTGATCCAGGCTGGACATCACCAGCAGATATTTCCGCGTTACCATCGAGGTGGTAAGTAACGCCGGCCTTGTAGCCACTTCCACGTGCGGAGAGGGATACCTAGCACGTTGATAGTCAACATCAGAGGTTCGACGTACATGGAAAGAGTAGCTTTCCGTACAGAAGGGAAAGAACTGAGAACTGCCTTGGCTCTTCTTACAAACATCTCCAGTCTCTTTCATGGCATTACGCAGTGCAAGGTTACTAGAGACCTATGCAGAGAAAGAAAGCGAGACACATCGTTGCAAACTGGGCCAGAATTCGCATTCGCATTCGTGCAAGTTCTAGATAATCGATGGAAGGTAGTGTTCACCGATCGTCCCAGAGTCGCCTAGAAGCAATTACAGCTAACTGCAAAAATCTAGTTAGTAGCAGTACTATCCTAATTGTCTACCTGTGGTTTTTGGATTGCGCGATAAAGATAAGTAGTGTGACGTACCGGGGTCCTGACAAGGGTCCTGACAACGTACTAGTAGTATGGGCCATTTTGGGGACGAGAACGATGTAGTGGACCTAGTGGTACGGCTCGAGGATATCAGCCTATCTGTGGGCTAGAAAATGATATGTACCATTCGGTATCAGTCAGCAACCACTGCTGCGCTATCGAAACGTTGATATCGTACCACCACGTTAAGCCGGCAACCCACGGCGGAAAACGATGATGGCCGTGACGGTGGACATAAGATCTGTCACTGGCGTCTTTGAAACTGAGCCTGTTTAGCCTAAACGGGCACTGCGAGGCTCCCTAACGGAGTTACGCTTGCCAGCTTTGGCCAATAAAAGCGAGGAAATTTGCTTGTTTGGGAACACGGTGTAGTTCGCTCATGATGCATGCATGATGTACACCGGCTTCAAGTTTCAGCAAGTTCCCTATAATATGATCGAAAGGCAAGTACGAGCCACCGTGCCAGAAGAACTTCCTCTTGACTCGTCGAGTTCAGCTACAATCATGATTGAGACCATTCTAGGACATACATATTACAGAAGTGCTCTCGAACTTCTCCAGGCCGTAAGTGATAAAGCTAGAAGCACTCAATTTCCCGTGGAGTCGGTTCATCCCACATGATACCCCCATCAATTGATCGATTCCCGTTGCGCCCTAATAGTAACTGTTGGCATGAACCCCAAAATGACGAATAGTAGAGAGGCACTAGTACCCCAAATTTCACTGACTCATTCTTCCCGACCATGCCGCTGATCACTGAGGTCCAAGCTTTTGATGGCACAATCACGCCGACCATTGGTCCGTACAAGATCGGTTTAGACGATTCCAATCCACCCATTGTCAAAGCTGTTCCGAAGAGTGTGGTTGCCAAGGTATGTTGACTTTGTCAATGGGATCACTGATCACCCGAGTCAGTGTTTTCCTGCGCTTTCCAGTGGATAGTACAAAACTTCGATGATGCCCCAGATTGCTATCGGTTGTTCATAAACAATGGCAAGAAGGATTACGCTCTGAGCCCTTCAGAGGATAAGACTAGCATTTTTGCCTTCGAGAGTAGTCCCGCCTCCGCGAACTCGCATGTGTGGTATATTGTCCAATTTCCGGACGGGCAGTACTAGTAAGTGCCAGACCTTCGGACTACAGTGCATCCTGACACTTGATCCACAGCATCCAAGATATACTCACTCATAGAGCGTGGAAATTGAACGGAACAACCGTTAAGTTTTGTTGATCCAGAATGCACTTGTCTGCTGATGCAAATCGTCGTATAGATCGAACTTGCGCCCCTACCAGTCGAGAATGATAGGCTTAAGTCGTTCAAATTCAGCTTCACGTTCTCTGGCTGAAATGGTGGTCTTGCGGATATTTGATGTCAACGTTCTACGATAGCAGATTTTGAACATGTACGTCGATGTATGACTATCATTACCTGGTCCTCCAGAACGTGAGCAGACGACTTGACTCTTGGAATTGCAATATTGCGTCATTATTGCGAATTTGCAACCAAATACTCCGCAAAAGTATATACCTCAAGTTGCGCCCGCGGCTTTCTACTACTATAGCTGTCCAAGTTTCTAAACTCTCGCCCACTCAACTTCCATCATGCCACGGTCAAGGGAGCCATTTGGCACGATCACACCTTTCCATGATTCACACAAAATTGGACTGGACGTTGCTGATCGCCCTGTCGTCAGACCCATTCAGAAGTGTGTAGTTGCCAAGGTACGTTTGTTCCCTCTCGATAGAAAACTCCGACTTCTTGCCCCAGGTTCAACGTATTTTCGCACTGTATTCCAGTGGATAGTGCAAAACGTCGATAACCAACAAGATTACTATCGGTTGTACGTCAGCGATGGCCAAAGGGATTACGGTCTCCGCAAATCGGTAGATGGAACTACCGTAACTGCATTTGAGGCTAGCCCGAGTTCCTTGGACTCGCATGTGTGGCTCATTCCCCATCTCGCGGACAAGTTCTACGGGTCAGTGCCCATGGGCTCCACATTAATACACACTGTGCTGACATTTGGTCTCCAGCATCCTGGATCCGGCTACCATCAGAGCATGGAAAGTAAACGCAACAACCGTTGAGTTGCTACGCTGGTCCAAAAGGTATTTATTTGTTGACGCCAATTATCATGCAGATTGAGCTCGCCGATCCTCCAATTGGAGACGACGGGCTTGAGCCGTTCAAATTCAAGTTCTCGTTCTCTGACTGAGTGGTAATTTATGGTACTAGTTATAGGCCTTCGTAGGCTCGGATACAATGGTTACCAACTTACCAGGTTGTCAGGGTGTCATAGAGCCTGGCGGGGATAATGAGACGCACGTTGATGTACTACATACTGTAACGACTATAGAAACTTTAGCATGTTCAATGAGCTGAAAAGCACAAGAATTGAAGAATTGAAGCCTCCGGGGTCGTGAGGCCTTGAGCGTGTTGAATCTAGTTGCCACTGTTAGTGGAACACGCAACTTCAAGGTAGTATTCAACCCGAGCTGGAACCCAAGAGGAATTGGACATAGCTACTCATCGGCTAACCAACAATACTAGTACTCGGATGCTCGGTATTTGTTTTTTCTCCTCTTCTACACCCTAACAATCTCTTATTTCTTCCGACCCGTAGTCGTTGGTCTCACAGGCGGTATAGCAACCGGAAAATCGACCGTCGCCGCACTCCTCGCTTCTCATGATATCCCAATCATCGATGCAGACCTCATTGCGAGACGAGTCGTCGAGCCTGGCACCCGCGGACACAAACAAATCATGAAGGCTTTCGGGAAGGGCGTACTCTTGCCCTCCTCTCTGGATCCGACCCGCTCAGGCTCGAGCATAGATTCAGACGAGCAAGACTGGCATACCCGCCCCATCGACCGCAAGAAGCTCGGCAGCATCATCTTCAACGACGCGAAGCAGCGGAAAATTCTGAACGGGATCGTCCACCCCGCTGTGACGCGAGCAATCCTTTGGGGCGTGCTCAAGGCTTGGCTGAGAGGCGAAAAGATTGTTGTTATGGACGTGCCGCTGTTGATCGAAGGGGGTCTGTGGAAGTGGATGGGCAAGATCATCGTGGTGTACTGGTGCGTCGGACTGCTGTTCTCTCGTCCTGTGTGCTGGTTCACCACTCGTCCTCGCTAGCTCCCCGGAACTCCAACTTCAACGTCTCATGGCCCGGGACAAATCTACTCGTGCTGATGCGTCTTCTCGACTCAACTCCCAGCTTTCTATCACTTCGAAAGTCCCATACGCCGATCTCGTCATCGACAACTCGGGATCACTCACGGATCTCGATGGAGAGGTGATGTCATGTATCGGAAAGCTAGAGAGGGCAGTGGGGTGGGGATGGATGGTGAGCTGGCTACTCCCACTAGTGGGTTTGTTGAGTGCGGTCTGCTGTCTGTCATGGAGGACTTTCAAGAGGAGGATGTGAGCATCGCACGGACAAGTTTTGTTCGATACGTCATCAGGTAAATATCACCCTTTTGTTTGGAAGCTCCAGCATCGCGTGATAACATGTAGCTCATGCGTGGTCGGAACAGCTTGAATTCCCCATATTCAGAGTCTTTCAGGAGGTGGATCCAAAAGAACATCATGATCGAACACGTCTGGAGAATGACACTTAGATTCGAAAGTATAGGTCACCAATCAAAACCATATCATCTATATATTCTTCTGATTCCATATGTCAGTGCATGATCGACTAAGTTGTACGCCTACCCCTCTTACTACTTTGTTGTATTCACATTCACCCTGCTCGCGGGGAATCCTAAAGCCACCGGTGAGGCTCACCACATCATAGGGATCATACTTCGTTCTTAACGCCTTTAACGTAGCCAGATTACCGCGGTAGAGATCCCCACAGTCATTACCTGCGCAAGCGCCGTGTTGATGAAGTATGGGAGACCCTTGGACAAGGGACGTTCCTCGAAAACGTTTCCTCTGAGTTTATACAAGATTTCCCTCACGTGTTGATCCAGTAGCCGTCCACCAGTGGCAGGGATTATAATATATCAGACTATGGTGCTACCATGAATATGGTGGTACATGAC
>QGOI01004750.1:0-47861 GCA_003313885.1 Boletus sp. MG55
CACAGGCTTCGTACAAATCATTCATCCTTCATGCTTCGTCCGACGCTGCTTCACTCGAACCTGTCGTTCGAGCTTAGCTGTTCGCTGCCCAGCCCGCCCTCACAGCTCGCTCACCCCGACAGCCTAGAGTCCAGTTTCGGGCCGGAAAAAGCCTACGGCTTTTCGCCCACCCACATACTAGCATTACCTTGTCGTACATACTCATGACTCATCAATCTTTCTTTCTTGTCCGAGTCACTCCGTACCAGCCGAGATCACATGCATCTCCGCATTGTCTAGCACCCCCCGACCATGACAATCTCCCCGAGTCACCTTAGCACAGAACGCATAGAGCGAGCCCACTTTAAACTTAGCGAACAGAAAGAAGGCCGCATGAAAGATCTGATGCACTTTCAGGTATGTACTTTATCGTTGCCTCCGTCGGACCATAGTTTAGTTCTTGTATGCTACATCCTCGTTATTGGGGAGGGTGGTCTAATTCGTTGGAAAAAACAAGTTCCCCATGCTCATCGAGCGTAAGCATAGCATACTACAGGAGGAGGGATAGGAAGGCAGGTAAGTCAGCAACTCTGCATTGGCACGCGCAAAATGGGAAACTACATACAATCTGGGATCAGACCATACCACGGTAAGCTGAGCGCTTCAAACTCAGGAAGTCAACATCAGGAAGGAACTCACCGGGCGTACACCCTTGTGGCAGATATGGTCTGGCTCTTCAATTTCCCACTCGCCATGTTCTGCTCCAATAATTGGAGGGGTCGAAAAGATCCCTGGGCTATTTCGACAAAAGATAAAGTTTCAGTGAATAATTTCATGATGAGCATGCGACAGACGAACCACTCATTCCCAACCACCACCACATCTTCCGGAGGACGTTTCAATAAACAAAATGGGCAGTTGCTTGGTATTACAGTTTCTGACCCCACATGCCATAACATGTCTTGAGAATGGCCCTCGTGGTAATTATGGTCCCTGTCTGAATGACGGGCCATTCACTGTCGCAGTGCTCGAGGGCTGCCAAGTTAACTACATTGACGCCTTCGTCTATGCAAAATTCGAACTAGCTTTCCTCGATGTAAGGTATCAGAGCACGCTGTTCTCCCTCCGTGCACTGATATAGGACACATCGGAGTATATGGGCTAGTTGCTGAAACGGCAACGTCAGAAATTCATCCACAGGACTAATCTCACCGCAGAACCATACCTCATGGGAGCGACACTGGTCAGCCAAGATGTGGTGTCCCCGTCCCGTAGCATCGGTCAAGGTGACATAGGCTGGAGCCAGGTCACGCAGCTGACTGGCAAACCCAATAAATAGGCGCCTCACCTCTTGTATCTCAGTTTGCTGGTGGTGGACAAGAGTGAGCATTTCCATCTGAGATGAAAACTAGGGAACAGAAGTCATGAGGAAGCTAAACGAGATTCATTCGAGGCAGAAACATTACCAGATAATCCTACAATCCCCTGTCGATATTTGAGCTTTCGGTGAGTTGGCTACATGGAAGAGAAGCTGATAAAGCCGGCGGATGAGACGATCAAAGTCTCCTTTATTTTGGTCCCATCTCTGTAACTGTGAATAAGATTGCATGACACACCCAGACATGATTCATGCTTACATTCACCAGCTGCAATACGGATAACAACCTGCCGATTGCAACTCTCAATGCAGTTCCAGGGATCAGAACTGCTCCCACGACAGACTGTAGCGCGGGTAGACCAATCTGTGCCATCTCAGAGATTCGTTGGGGAAAGGATGGTCCTGCGATGGGAGAATAGTTATAAGACCCGGAGCCGCTGGCTTCCTGGCTGTGGGACCCGTTTAACGCTGGCGACAAATTGAGGGAATGGCAGCAGGTTCGTCGGGAGTAGAGCCATTTTCATCACTGCTTCGTTTTGTCCGCCGATGCTTGACACGTACTGCGATCACCTTTAGCAAGTCCGGGAAGGAGAATTGAAAAATCATGCTTCCAACCCGCTGTAAGGAGGATTTCAATGATACAGAGAAGTGGATGCACGCATGACTCAGGGCATTTATACATAGCCAGAAAGGGGGTGCTTGACACAGCAAATGAAAGAACATCTATAACATTGCTCGTTGCCATTGCCATTGCCGCACAGGCTCGGGGTACCAGAGATGTTTACCGTATATTCTTCAAAGAGGCAGTACTTCAAGACACAGCAAATGAAGGTGCCGAGCGCACTGCGTCTACAACCCTTCCGCGTACCAGAGATGTATAAATCGGGACGCTTATCAGCCTGCTATTCCGAATGAGATTTTACACAGAAACATACCAAGCTCCTTCCTACCAAAGGCGAATAGACTTGGTAAATTTAATCCAGTAGTACTTAGTCAGTGCGGCGGTCCCGACTAAGGTTGTGCGATAACTATTCAAACCCAGAACAGCCGAATGATATCGCGACTCATCACTGGCAAGGTGTTGCTTCCGATTCACAACATTTATTACACGCCACAGATTTTGAGCCCCCGAGCAACTCCCGAGGAGGTAGACAATCAGCTCAACATCGGGTCTGCCGGAATGGATGTCGGGTCGGTCGTGGATGGTTTAGTCTTATGCATTGCGTACATACCAGATCCGTATTCTACGACGTGGAATGCGACTCCTATACGTTGCGATACTCGAAAGCCGGACTACCAGGTTCCGAAGTCTCTATGATCGTCGGCGTGAAACCTGGTTCATTCCTCTGCAACGCCGCATCGACCAAGAACACCTCCGCATCGACCAGGCTCAACGATCGTTTCAAATACGGCAAGAACTCGGCCAAAACTTGCGATTCAGAGAACGACAGACTTCGGTCGAAAGCGACCTTGGCCCCAAAGTCCTGCATGCGTTTCTGTGCGTGACCCAGTCAGACTCTCTCCTGTCGAAGTGAAAGCACGTCGACCACGTTACCTTGAACGCTTGCACGAACGGCATCGTGCGTTTATCCTTGATCAACCCTCTCTCCGTCAAGATCGCCCTCACGCGCGCGTCATCGACCCTGTCCTCGGCCTCCACGTACGCCTCCCTGACCGCCTCCACGCACGTCTCCTGCCACTCGGGGAACCGCGTCGCCACGTACACCCGGACGCTCTTGGGCGACTTGGGGTCGAACGACGGGCCGTCCGGTCTGCCCTTTTTGCCCTTTTGCAGCTTCTTCAACAGGATCGTCTCCGCATCGCGGATCATCTTGAGCGTGCCGCGCATGTACGCGCCGGCTTCAATTAGGGTGCGGTCGGCCGTGCGGCCTGGGTCGGGCCAGCGCGCGAGCTGGATAGATTGGGGTTCGTGCAGAAACGCGAGCCAAATGTGTTCGGCAAAGTGCGGGGCAAACGGAGTCATGAGCAGGGCGGAGGAGCGAACCCAGTATTTGACCAGGTCAACGTGCATGCCGACGTCGGCGGTGACCTCACGATACCAATCACGGATATTTTGGAACTCATAGAAGCCATACTTCAAGGCGTCCTTGAAGGAGGTACTAGAGCGAAAGATAAGGTCGCGGGGATACGATCAGAGAGAAATGTGAACGTACGTGTTGTAATGGTGCTTCGTGATATTGATGTGGTCGATGGTTTCTTCCTCGAAGATGCGATCGTGGTAGTTTTTGGGGCCTACCCTCAGCTTGGACTCGTCTTTCAGCATGTCCTAGACATTCGCGTCGGCAAATTACAGGTGCGTGGAAAGAGCCGAATACGTACCTCGCACCACCCTAACAATGTGTGCAGACGCAGAATATTTGCGTTGGCCGTCTTTTCGTCAAAGTTGGCATCCTCCATACCGTCGCCAGCGTCGGCCAAGGTCAAACGCATGGCGTCCGCACCAAACTTTTCAATACCCTCTCGGAGCGTCAATGAGTTCCCCTTGCTCTTCGACATCTTTTGTCCATTGATCATCAGGTGGCCGTTCATGCGGATGCCCAGAGGCCACTTGTGTTCTGGGAAGATGGCGACGTGATTGTAAAGCAAGAATGTCAGGTGGTTTTGTACCAGGTCCTTGCCGGACGAACGGATGTCGAAAGGGTAAAAGTAGTTGAATTCGTGCTTCATCGCGTCGGCTTTCTCTCTCGGGAAGGGCTCCGGATTGGGCCAAGGACCGCTGCAGAAGATGTAGTCCCAGGTTTCGTCGGTCATTTGTTCAGCTTTCACGCCCAGAGGGCCGACGGTGTGTCCAGTGATGTCGCCGCCTGTTTCCGTCCAGTGGGTGAAAATGGTCAGACAAACTGGGTCGTGTAAGGCGCACCTTGGAGCAGATGGGCGATGGTGTAGTACGCCGTGTAGAGCGTCGAATCACTCAAGCTTTCAACCATGAACTGGGGATCCCAAGGCATCTTTGATCCCAAGCCGTACGTGCGCGCACAGGCCCATTGGTTCAGCCAGGCCAAAGTTGCCTCGAACAGATTACGGGTCTCCACCGTCCAAGTGTTCATCCTCGCCAAGAGTCTGAGGAGAAGAAAACAGATGGTGAGTGCAACAGATGGGAGTTCAAAGAAAAAACATACTTTTCTGTCTGTGCTCTCCAAGCTGGTTCACCGTAGTCCATGTACCACTGATCCATCAGAGCAACGACACACTCGTCTGCACTACGTGACACGACCAAGTTCTCAGGCTCCGCGTACCCGACAGCTAATCCCCGTTCTATGAGCTGTGCGCGAACCTTTGGTTTGGCATCCTGAACTGATTCCCCTTTGAAGTCACCGATGATCATGGTACCACCGTAGAAACCCTCTTTGTACACAACCTCCTTTGCATCCGCGAGCGCCTTGGCGTCTTTGGGTGATTGAATCTTCAGTTCTTTGCAAACCGCGACGGCGGCGAGGTCCCCGTATTTGGCGGTCTTGAGGACAGGAACGGGTGTGAAGTCCAGCCATTTGGGATCCACCTTGTAATACTCGGCCTTTTTGCGCAGTTCTTCCGTCGTTGTATAATCATCTGGTGAATCAGAGGGTACGGAGGTGACGACGCCAGTTCCCTGTCATATCTACCTTGAGTGTCGTTGTAAAAACGTAACAAATGAGATTGTCGTGCCTTGGTTGCTTTGACGCTCTCCATCGGTAGTACGTATACTTCGGGGATGACACCAAAGGGGGCCTTTACTTTTGTCCCAACAATGCTTGCACCATCGATCTCCAATAACTGCACAACCTCCCCGCGTGAAGGAGAAAGGCCTTGGAAGGCCATATTGCGTGCTGCTCGGTATGACACCAGGAAGGCATCTTTGTCGTTGATGGCAAAAACGCCGTACTTCAAGGATGGACCGACGAAACAGTTCGTTTGACCGTACCTGCAACCGAATAGCATGAGCGAAAAGCAGATCCGGGGATGCGATCATGATGAAACGTACATTGTCTCTGGGCGCAGGGTGGCAGGGACCAAGTACACCGTTCTGCCTCCAACTTTACCTTCGACGGCTGCCTTGGCTGCAGGACTCCATTCAACCACTTCCATTTTGATGGCGACGTACTCCTGTGGGCCAATACCTTCTCCTTCAGATCGATCGTGATCCATACATGGTTGGCCGTCTTTGGGACTGTAGATGGTATATCGTTCGCCAAATTTAATTTTACCAAGTCCATGCAGCTTGTTCATCTGCCATCGGACGAAGGAGTCATAGTAAGGGTTGATATCAGTCGTCAGGAAGGAGCGACGCCAGTCTATCCGGTTACCCATAGCGTTGTTGTCATCCTAGAGCAAAAGGTGTCAAAGGAGAAGTGGATTGCGATGTGAGACGTACTTTGCAGATCGGTGGAAAGTAGGACAGCCAGTAGTAAGGATCAGCGAACTTTTTGACCTCCTCGCGGGGCACGCCGATGGATTCCATGATTTGGAATTGGTAGGTCAGACCCGTGGATTTGGCAGCTACTTTCCCCTTGGTCGCTTTTCCAACCTGTGCAGCCGGAACCGGGCCATTCTCGGTCACCTTGAGAGTCTCATCTTCCACACTGGGATCGTATCGCTCAAAGTTTTCACCAAAGAGCTCCATCTCACGGATGATTTTGTCTGATGCTGCCTGGAGGCGGCAAGAGGCTCAACAGGGTCATCTGACCAATATGATTGCGATGCAGACAGACCTTGATTGGCATCCCGGTTGCATGCAGACCATGAGGGAACAAGACGCGCTTTCCGAGCATGCGTTGGTATCCGGCAGTAAACTCGATTTTCGAGATGGTGAAAGCATGGCCGAGATGCAAAGATCCATTCATGTAGGGGTAGGGAAAGTTTCCAAACCACTTTGGGTATTTCTCCTTGATCTGCTCTGGGGAGAGACCACGCAGTTCGTCTTGTGAGGGAGCGGTGGCCTCGAAGAGACGCTCCTCCTGCCATCGAGATTGGTATTTCTTTTCCAAGGATCTCAGGTAATCTCGTTTTCCTGTCTGAACGCAAATGAGTGTCTCGTAGGAAGAACGGACCGAGAGACATGCCTGTGCGAGTTCTATGGTATTAGCCATGTTGTGTGACACCTGACGGGACTGAGAATGCACGGATATTTTACAACGCCAGAGAGGGCGAAATGTCGCGGTGTAACGCAACAGACCTGAAATCTTGATCGTAATCAGCCTCGCCAGTTTTTCTTATCCCGAGTCACCTAGACTCGATCAAGAAATCACCCTCGGCTATTTCTTCAGTCACCGATGCCAAACATGCGCAAACTCAATGTCACACACGCGTCCCATCACGCGTGACACGTTCATCCATCCCGAATCCCGACATCATGCCTGGCCCATGCAACAACAAAAGAAAGAAGTTGAAGCAACACATCAAGCGGGACAAGAAGCCTGCCCAAGATCAACCCATTTCACAACCGACTACTCCGGGGCCACCGCGGCAGATTCACGACCTTGATGAGGCCGCCGACGATCCTCATCCTCACGAATTCCCTTATGATGCTCTTCACCCATGTGACGACGGAATTGTCGTTGCTACCCCCAACATACACGATCCTGGTAACGGGCCTCGCGTCCGCGATACGCGTGCCTTTCTCTCGTCTTTCTTTGCTCAGCCTCCTGCCTTGGAAGATGAATTGTGCGCAGAGTTTGCCCAAGAAGAGATCCTGCAAATGCTATGCACTGCCCTACCCGAGGAAATTGCGATGGTATGTTTATCTGCTCGAGTCGCCTTACGGGTACCAGATCTCTCTACAGATCCTGTGGTACAACAAGAGTCGAGCCACCGGTCGTGTTTGTCCTTCGTGTCGACGTTTGTACAGCTTGGGCGACGTCCTTCCAGACCTTATCCAGGACACTTCCAAGTTCTTTCATGAGACCCGATCACCATATCTTGCTCGTGAACAGGAGATATCTGGCTTATGTAGGCGATCGCCCGGCCATGAGATGATGTATTGACGATTCGAAAACATAGGTTCACCACTCTGCTTCATTATGGCGGCTTTCAATCACCCTGGTGCTATCAAGACTACTTGGGGTCGTGTGGCAGAAGAAATAGACGATTGCACTTGGGAACTCCTCAATAGCCCAGGTTCAGGCGCTGGCGACCAGGGCCTTAGTCTGCTCGTCAAAATGGCGCGACTTCCTGACTTGGGCCTGGGACAGCTGTGTCTGCCTGATGTTGATTTCGGATCCGATGGCTAGTGTTCCATTCCACTAGATTACTCTATCCACTTTCGAGGTAAGCTATGAAACCAGTGCGTTTCTTTGCACAACTGAGAGAGACAGGCAGCCTGCTTTCGCGCATCTATCTATCTATACTGTAGATCTGCCAATAATTACACACAGGGGACACATGGGGACAATATCTATGTACTTAGTGGTATAGGAGGAGATCTACGTCAATGACACTTGGAGACCCCCCAGAGAGAAGTGGTTACACCCGGAGAGATGGCCGAAGAGGCCGGCCGAAAGGTGGATGGAACACGCGAGGTGCAACGCGTCGACACGCCGGAGATGTCCGGTAACGACAGTTTGTTGAACGGCGCTTACGTGAGCGAGTCCGTGCTTTTTTCTCACGGTTGGAAAATGCCAGGTGTCCCCTTATACGAGGCTCCCACCCGCCAAACGCCCTCAGCCAACCTTGCCTATAGCACTACTGTGCGGCCCACCCGCCTAAATCAACCACTCCCCTACCACCCCTCGCTGTAGCATACAACAAAGGTCGGCCTTCCTTTCTATTTTATCTACTCATAGATCGTCTTCCTTGATCCCTTGCGATGCTGGGCAACCCTTTTTGTCCTCGTCGCTCTCAGTCGTCGACGTCGTGCTATGCCTGCGCTGGTACCGTGTTTGTTTGGCCACCGACGCGTCGACGCGCATCGTGCCCCACAACACTTCGCTCGACTTGCACACCCTTTCGCATGTTTACGACGTGTTGAATTGTTTGCTAATTCACCTTTTCTCTTCTAGATGCCCAAAGAAGCTAAACCCAAGGTTCGTTCATCATATCTTGCCTACCAAACACCCACATAGCTGCATGTATGCTATGTTATACTTCATTCTCTACCGTTTTTTGTTCGCACGTTGTTGCTCACGCTCGTCAACAGCGCAAGGCTGCTGAGAAATCTGAAGCAAAAACTGCCAAAGGCACCAAGTCGAAGGCCAAGGGGGGGCCAAAGCGGGCTCTCTCTGCTTATATGTTCTTTAGCCAAGATTGGAGAGAGAGAATCAAGGCTGAGAACCCTGATGCTGGGTTCGGTCAGTGGCCCCCGCTACCGTGTGATATCCATCTAAAGTCTGTTCACAGGGGAGGTCGGCAAACTCCTCGGAGCGAAATGGAAGGAACTTGACGAAGACGAGAAAAAGGTAAACACGTTCGTGCTTCGTCTTGCACATGTGATAACCTTCCATCCAGCCTTATCTTGATATGGCTGCCAAAGACAAGGCACGAGCGGAGGAGGAGAAAGCATCCTTGGCTGGCGTGAGTCCGTTTCTCCTGCGCTTCCCTTCCTCATTGACCTATGAACCCGGCAGACAAAGGTCTCTAAAGAGAGTGGTGAAGAGGCCGTCGATGACGACGACGAGTAACTGTCGAAACACCTATGACGTCTTTGTACATATCCAAGACTCTGTCTTCCCTTCCTCCCCCATTGCAAGCTAATCACGATTTGCCCCCTCCCTTCACTGTTCCCGGTATAATAACTTCCGCCTCCTGCGAGACATGTGCCTACCAACCCTCTTTAACACCGTATTTTTTTTTCTTCGAGTGTAACTTGCTCTTTTCAATGCTTGTGTGCTCTCATGTGTTTTCTCACCGTAGACCTGGTTTCACATGTTGTTCGTATTTGCTGCGCTGAAAATGATTGTATTCTGTACGATCATCACACGGTCGCACGTAAATGAAGTGACGTAATGTGCTCAGTTGAGTCAGGTGACTCTGTCACATGTATTCCAACGAGACGCGAATCAATTTACCGCGATGACTCTTTGCTTCGCTCATCCACCACGCGATGTCTCACGGAAAGGGCAAGGCGAAAGCATCTGCATATCAACAGAGTTGGGTCGTATTTATCATTTCTTTGCGCTACGTATCGACGATATTGCTATACAGGGATTTTGGATTCCATCCCTGCGCCCCTAGGTAACGACGCCTTGCACGCACCTAAATATTTTTGAAGGGTTGACTCAAGATAATGCAGAACCTGATTCCGACCCAGAATTCAATACAGGGGCGTTCGTTTACGAAACGAAAAAGAAACAAAAACGTGCTCGTAAATCGACGGGCGCGTCACCGCCCCGCAAGTCCCGGACGAGACGGAGCGACGTCCTTGGTGGTACTCGACCCTCGAGCAGTTCTGGTGAGTACATATTTCCGCGTAGATGGCATATATACATATCGCGCGGTGCAGGAAGGGCGTCCCGTCGCCGTGACGAGCCAAAAACAAACCCTCTCTTGCGGTATTTCGGTATGGAAATGTGGTATCGTGGATCTCAACACACATGACCTTGACTCGTTCAGGTGACGACCTGGACCTACATTCTGCCTCTGAGAGTGATGAGAGCGCAGAAGTAGGCGAGGTATCAGACGTCGGCTCAGACAAAGACAGCGACAAGGAAGAACCTATGGTTTCTAGAACAATGACAGTGTTTTCGCAATCCAAAGAGGCAACGCCTAATACAGGCGCTGTCCCCCCAGCTGTAAATTATTCTGAGACGGAATCAGAATCGGAAGCAGAACCGGTTGCACATACTGTGAAACGCAAATCACCCTCCTTTCCTCAAGTCATGCCTCCGTCGAAGCGCAGGCAGACACCTCCCGTGGAGGGTATGTGAACTCTAAAAATGTATTTGATTATCGAGCTAATTCGTTGTAGATGATTCTGAGACAGAGTCAGAATCAGAAGAAGACGAACTCGTGAAAGCCGCTCGTTCCACTGGTATGCAGTCCCAAATGTTTTTCATTGAACCATAGAATTTGACTTCTTCTAGTCCAAGCCGTTTCCGCCGACTCATCAGATTCCGAGACGGAATCTGAAGACGAAGAGGACACGATTGCCAATCCCGTCTGCACCTCTCTCCCACTGTATCATTTCCCTTGCATTAAATACATCTTCCACAGGCATTCAGTCCTCGACCAGATCTCCCGCTTCGCGAAGACCAGAAATACCTCGGCCCATTTGTACTAAACCGCGAGAAGGGTATCATGATACCAGCTGCGATCAACACTTATTTAAGAGAATACCAACGTGAAGGTGTACGATTTTTCTGGGACTTATATGATGAAGGACGAGGTGGACTTCTCGGCGATGATATGGGTCTTGTATGTTATCTTCCTTGCTCCTGTTCCTAGCTCTGACATTCCCTCGTACTGCTTTGACTGCAGGGTAAGTGCTGACATATCGTACATCGGAGCATCTCGGGTCTTAATTATGATATGGCATGGCAGGTAAGACCATCCAGGTTATATCGTTCCTCTCTGCTATCATGAAGAAGTACGGGGATCAGAGAGATGTTAATCGGAGACGAAACCATGTCTCCAAGCTTCAAGACAGTGTAGAATGGAAAAAGCATCGAACTCTTCCTCCCGCGAATGCCGTGTGGCCAACTTGCTTGATCATTGCACCGTCCACGGTGGTTACCAACTGGGAGCGTGAGTTTGAGAAGGTGAGTTTCCTTTGGCTTTCGCGAGAGCAACTCCAGTCAACAGGAAAGCTATCAGTGGGGCTATTTTGAAGTTGGTTCTTATACTGGCTCGCCGACGAGCCGAGAGGAGGCCCTCACGGATTTCAAGATGGGACGTTTAGATGTGGGTATGTGTAGGTTTTTAGTCTGACTTTCGAGCAAGATTTATCAGCATCCTCGCAGTAATAACTTCCTTTGACCTCGCGCGCAAGGATATCTTATTACTTGACGAGCTACCCTGGTCGCTTATCATTGTCGATGAAGCTCACCGTGTCAAAAACCCTCGGTCCAAGATTACCAGGGCGTACCACCAGTTCACGTGCAAGAAGCGATTCGGCCTGACAGGAACAGCGATACAGAATTCTTACAATGAATTGTGGACAATTCTTGACTGGACCAACCCCGGACAGTTGGGATCGATGAAACAATGGAAAGGATTTGTTGTCAAACCGTTGACCGTTGGTCAATCGACGAATGCGACAGAGGAGGAGAGGACCAAAGCGTTGGTGCGCTGCGACATCTTGCATTAGTTGAAGAGTGCGGCTGACTCTACGTAGGCTGTTGCAGAGATTGTCAGGGACAAGCTATTGCCACAGTTCTTTAAACGAAGGTAAGCGATTTGTCGCTGTATCATCTCGGCCCTTCAACGAGTCTCCCAGGACTAAGAATATTATTAAGAATCAGGTAAATAATTTCGTTCTCGATCCCTTATCCTGTGACACAAGAATGGCACAGCTACCAACGAAAATTGACGAGGTCGTCTTCTGTCCTCTGACACCGCAACAAATCAAAGTATACAAGCGCATACTTGCAATGGACCCAGTTCAGAACGTTATCCAGAAGGACGAATTCTGCGATTGTGGGTCAAGAAAAAAGTCCGTTCGTAACGAAGAAGGCTGCTTAACGATCGCTGACTTGCTGACATTCTCCAAGGCGAAAAGATTGCTGTCATCCGTTTGGAAAGGGAGACGTTTTGAAATTCACATCAATTTTGATCAAGATCTCAAATCACTTGGCACTTATCCTCCCAGGTACTACATATTATAGGCAAAGTAACCACAGCTAACAAGGGTTTTAGCCCCCACCGACAGTCAAGAGCAGGTGAGCGATCCAAGGGTCTGGTTACCTTTCACAGTCTCATTGCAAACAGACCATCCGACATCGCGAGCTCGCGGCGTTCGCGTTTGCAGGGGAACCCATCCCGAAATTCGGCACAGCGATGATGCAGCCATCTTTCTGTGGAAAATGGACTGTGAGTGGCAAAGGTTCTCGATAAGTATCACCATCTAATGAATTGGACTACAGGTTCTTGACACACTGCTCAAAGATTGGAGAAAAGATCGATCGAACAAGGTTCTCATCTTCACAAAATCAGTCAAGTTGCTTGAAATGTTGGAATTCCATCTCAAGAATCGCGGTACGAGAAATTTATTTATGATAAGTCAAGGTGCTGTGTATTCATCCCAGTACAGGTTACGGATTTCTTAAACTAGACGGATCCATAAGTAAACCTGAGAGTAAGAAATAAAGCGTCATGTTAAGCATTGGAGGAACTCACGCCCTCGCGCATACAGGGATGCCAATGATCGACAAATTTCATCAGGATCCAGATATCTTCATATTCCTGATCTCCACCCTTGTTGGGGGAACTGGTTTGAACCTGACTGGCGCCAACAAAGTGGTTATCTTTGGTAAGTATCAACGAATCGCTGCTTTTCTTTTGTGACGAAAATACCGCTGTAAAGACCCCAACTGGAGTAAGTACCCTCAACTTCGCTCAGTGCTGTCTGTCATTGACCACTGAATTCACGTGTAGATCCCGCCCACGACTTACAAGCTATGGATAGGGCCTACCGTTTCGGTCAGACCCGTGACGTCCATGTGTACCGATTTTTGGGAGCAGGGTCGATTGAAGAATTAATCTACGCTCGACAGCTTTACAAGCAACAGCAAATGGCGATCGGCTATCAAGCTAGCGTACAGACGAGGTGAAGATTCGTGTCCGAATAATTGGCGCTTAAATTTGACAGCAACGATGTTGTCAGGTATTTCTCGGGGGTACAAGGAGATACCACTAGACAAGGCGAGCTTTTCGGTGTGAAGAATATATTCAAACTTCACCAGGATACCCTTGCTACCAAACTCGCGGTACGCTTAGGGGATTGAATTCCGAATTATGGCAAATGGTCTTAGAAATTTGATATTAGATCGAAAAAGCATCCATCCTTGAACTTGACTGGGCCCTGGCGCATCTCGGGGGAAAGTCGAGGCGACGATCAGGGGCGAAGGATGACTGGGTACAGGAAGCAGACCAAAAGGGGGGCAAGGACGAGGTAGTTACAATTTTCTCGAGGTTTCGCGCCCGGACACTGACATCTCTTACAGGCGGATCTGCGAGGGTTGACTGCTTTGTTGTTTGATGATGGTGAGTGAATAGTCTGTCTGATCATTCGAAAGAATGACGACGTTCCTGCGTCAGACCCTCCCGAGGTTGTCGAGGAGAATGATATACAAGAGACGCTTAGCGCAGTCGGCGTGAAGTACAGCCATCGTAACGATGAGGTTTTACTTCCCAGTCGGATCGAGGAAGAGCGATCCCGGAATGCGCTCAAGGTCTGTACAGATTACCTGGCAATGCTCGTTCAGGACGCTGAACTTGCTTCAGAAGCACAAACGGCGCAAAGCCGCCGCCAGAAAATCCAAGGATGCCGAAGCGGGAATCAAGACCAAACGGTCAAAGATGCCGGAGATGGAGTGGCCTCCGAAGCGTAAACATCACAAGGCGCCACTCACGCCAACGGAACAGTAAGTTGGTACTTCTCTGGATTGTTGACGTGTCACTCATGGTCCATGGACATGTGCGTGTGTCTCCAGGCTTGCGTCCCGCCAAAGGGCCTTGATCGAGCTGGGATACATCAAGGACCCGTCACACGTGCCCGTATTCGCCCAGTCTTTGTGAGTCTTGGTTATCGCTGTGGTGACCCTCGGCAAGGCATTGACCGTCTCTCAGCGCGAGGAAATCCATCGAGGAGCGAGAAGACATACTTGGTAAACTCGACGAGCATGCGCGACGTTATTCTTAGGGTTGGAGGAACAACTATCTTGTTTTGCAAGGCTTCCAGCCTATGCTGTGGTGGAAGAAGGAGTGACTATCTTTAATTCATTGCTATGCCTACGGGAGACTAAACGTATCCAGAGTCCTTCGGACCATTGTACTTGGAGTCGCGCTGCGACCCTGACATCATGTTTTCGATGGATCGATGGATCCAGTATGTATTGTATCGCCAGTATAGTGTATGTACGTTACACAAACAGAAAAGACTCCTAGGAAGCCAGCTGTTCGAGTTGCTTGAAAGCAACCTCTACTTCGCCAGCCTTCAATTGGGCTTCTCTTCACAATGCTATTACACAGCTGGCTCGTGGGTTGGTAGTGCAATATCTCCTCATTGGTGCACTTGTCCCTCCAGACACTTGTCGAGTCGGAGAGTTGAGTCAGCAGCACTAGTAAATAGTTTGGAGGGCTATCACAAATGAACTGGGGTGAGTGAGCATGAGATCAAGGCTGTGAATCTCCCGATCAACCAAGGTTGTCAACATGATCCCTTCAAAGGCAATTCTTGTGGAAAAACTCTCCTTCACGCTACCATCAAGCGAGGCTATGTCCTTGTTGCACTTTCTCTTGGTGCACTGGCACCTTTGCCTTGTGACTCCATGTTCATTGCAATGCACATTATACACTACTAAAGGCATCAAATGGAGACTCGGACTTGATACTACATGTTGCAGTAGTAAAAAGTCATATCGCCTGCGCACTGTCTCGACCCCTCGTTACTTATAGCTGTGATACTCAGACGCCTGAATCAGAGGGACACACCGCTGTACGTCGCAATCGTCAAGGGACGTGCTAATGTGGTGAAACACCTTGAGACTCTTCGTGGTGCGTGCTAAAACACCCGAGGCCTTGGGCTCAGAGCGACATCGCGCGAGATCGGAGAGTCCTGACCTCCCTCCTTCAAGGGTATCAGATGCTCGTAAATTACGATATCCTGGGCGAGCACTTGCCCGGTATTTCCTGTCACGGTTGCCTGGTCTGACCGCGAGGACCTTGCACACAGACTCGGAATGATTCGACGCATACGTACGTGTGCATGTCACAGTAGAACGATGGGTAAAATAGTAGAGGTAGTTATGAGTAACCGGGCGGTACAGATTACACACCATACCCCCACCCCGTTGGCTTGCTTGCGTTCCTTGATCAATCGTTCCAAGTACGTCGTCAGCTGAGACTAGCATGGCACAATGTGCACCGCATCCTAAAAACGGTCCTGCTTTACAGTAATGCGTTCAGTTGGCTTGCAGGAGTGGTTTGAGGTCTCAGAGCGCATTGCCCACCGAGAAATTAAGAATGTATGTTATAATGATGTCAGATGAACGATGCAAAACACGGGTGGCTTTTGGGCTCCGACGTCGGGTTACACGCCGTGTGATAGATCTAAAATCAACAATATTCAACCAATCTTCATCGATATCCCGTCTTAGCACAGATATATTGGAATCTCACGCTGCCGTCCCAAATGCCAACCTCTGACCGCTCTGAGGGCGCAAAACCGCCCAGTCCACGTAAGTCCACAAAGCTCAAGTCCACTGATGGTATCTTTTGATGTTCACGTTGGTGGTTATTACAGCGAGGTTGAGAAGCACAGATTTACCCCAAGATACTATTGACAGTCGAGCAGTCGAACCGGAACCGTTTCTGAGCGGACATCCTATTTTGCCGGAGGACATGGGTACGTGGACCTTTGAGGCACGACTAATCGAACGGTTCACACCTTCGACTTTAGACATCGCCGATCTGACACAGGCACAGCTCTATGAAATGAATCAAGCAAGTATACTCGTTCAGTCATATCGGTTTTACACCCTGACTGCTGCTGTCTACAGAGGCTCCTTGAGGAAAGCATGGAGTCAGAGCGTCCTCTGGTTTCTCCGCCTGAAGCCACGACTGTCCTGCGAGATGAATACTCCAATTCCCCAGATTTTCTGGCTCAGATAGATACCCTGATCAATCGAGGGTATAGGATTATAATTCGCGCCAAAGGTGGTTGCCTTTTTTTACTTGTAACGCGGTCAGATGTCTCACTGTACAATTTTTTAGGCGATGGTGATTGCTTCTATCGGGGTGACTCTCCTCCATCTCCTGTGGTCTCATTTTTGATGCGTTTCAGTTCTTTAGCGTTGGCATTTGCCCACATGGATCGGCTTATAAGGACCCAAGGAATTAACAAAGAATATCGTTTAGCTGCTACCAGGGATATGCTCGCAAATGCTGGTTTCGACGATTGTGTCTATGGACAACCTTATGAGATCCTCCAGACCTTAGTTCAACCTCATCATGCAGGCCGTACAAACGCAAAGGAAGAGCTTTGGCAATGTTTCATGGACCCAGCGAGTACGTTTATGATCGAGATGTGGTGTCTACCTGTCTCACCCATTCCTCGTAGCTTCCAACTACATCGTGATGTATATGCGTCTGCTGACTTCTGCCCAGATGCGTGTCGATGAACAATTTGCAGACTTTCTCTTCGACCCCGAGTCACAAACGCAAACCTCCGTCGACGATTTCTGTAGACGATTTGTGGAGCCACTTGGAAAGGAGGCGGGTAAGTGTACACACATGTCCTTCAGCGACAGTGTTGCATCTCGAAAGAAAAGACCATGTCCAGGTGGCTGCCCTCGCCCAAGCGTTGAACGTCCATGTGAAGGTTGCTTACCTCGATGGGCACGCTGCAGACGGCCAGGTCAACTTTGTCGATTTTTCAGAGAACGCGTCGGGTGGTGCTGAGCCACTAGTTTTACTATACCGGTGAGCGATTATTGTGTCTATTCTGATCCACGTCATTGATGGTCCATTTGTCAGACCTGGTCATTATGATATCTTACAGAAGAACACGTGAAAGAAGAGAGCAAAAGATCAAGTGCGAAAGGATGACTGTATCACAAAACATATTCCATGTAAGATATACATACCCAGAATGCGCTGGCAGATTGCGGTTCACGCCGAGCAATGGTATGAGGTGGCTTGATCTAGCAGAACTCGAGTCGGCCTAGAAGAAGGAAGGGCTGGGAGACCAAGCAAGATTGATACTGCAAGCCCCTCCGAAGTCACTGATAGCACACTATATCCCATCCTCAGAGTAACACAAACGACACGCACCATCCCGTTCATCAACCACATAATCATAGCTTGAATTCCATTGTCCAAAAAGTGAATAAGCCTACTCATCGCCATCCTGTTTATGCATATGGGGTAGATGCGCACACAACCGCGCGCCTCCGTCAGAGATGGAGCAATCTCCGGGGGATATATAACTACAATAGATCTGCGATCGGGACGCCGCGAAGAAGGCTAGAATGAGATTGTAGAACGCAGGGAACATGCCGGTTGTAGAAATCCGTATACGCGCCCTGCCCGATTCCAGCTTGATCGAGAAGCTCTTTGAGATGTTTCTGGCGTTGATCACTGAACAATGGTAGGGTTGGTGCAAAGGAGATGTCCACCTCGTGCACGATGCGATCAGCAACTCGTTCCTTCCAAACCCTCTAGACATCCCTATCATCGGGAACGAACGTGTCCATCAGGATCAACACATCCACATTCTTGATAGGTCGGGGAATGTCGCGACACACGAGACATCGGAACGTTGTTGCAGCAGCCAAGGTATCGAACACCCATCTCTGGACTGGTGGGCGGTCCGAATGTGATAGTTTAGGAATGTGATAGTTTCGAGAGAAAACGGAGAGGATTCCGAAACAGGCGGCTGGAATATAGTTGAGCCACAACGCGGCGTAGAAACGGAACATGGGGTCTCTTGCTGATGCCAGTTCGCATGCACTAATCAGCAGGGCGGTGGGCACGATGTTGAAAGTCATCCCGATGATCGGAGTGATCATGGTTTTCAAATCGCTGGTACAATTTCTCGTTCTTGATCCATGCGCATGTGGAATGCAGGTGTGCAATACGTCGCGGCCAACATGACCACACGGCGAGCACCAATGGCTCCCAAGTCATTGCGAGTGATGATGGGCTGGGTATTAGTACTAACCAAGATCCCGCCAGTAGGACAAAGGGAGCCCCTGAGCACGACGCTTTGAGTGCCTCGTAGCCTGACCATTGACCCCAACTGCCATCTCTTCATGTAGTGCTTCCACGCAATGGGGTGAGACATGCTGAAGCTACTCTCCGCAATTGCTTCGAGAGTGCCCCCTCCATGGAGTACACCGTAGCTGACGAGAACGACAAAGTAGCCCAAGGCAAAGATCCAGATGGGCGCTACACATGATGCCAGCCAGGTAGCCAACCATACCCAACAGATCGTCGTACCCATTACGACACGGAGTGCCGCATCCGTCCGAACAATGATTTGCAGAAAGAATGCCACCAGGGTCTCGAGGAACAGCATCATAACCACGAGGCCATAGAAATCGGCTGACACGGTGTACTCCCTTTCGATCATTTTGCGTGGAATCTCGTCCAGATCGATCACTGCAACACGAGGAGGATCAATGCCCTCGATAGGGGAGGTTGCTACATGGAGATTGCGCTGGCAGTGGCAGTGGCAAATAATGACAGCGCTGCTGTAGAACTCTGCTATAATCCAGAAGTAGTCGTGCCAGACGTCCGGATTTCCGTTTCTTGAGACTCGAAAATGGGTAAAGAGGTTCTGGTCCTGACTGCCCTCCGCTCCATATGATAGACGCTAGCGGTCCCAGTGTGGTCTACGGTAAAGTTGAATAAATCTCGAGGCGAGGGCCTTCGAGTTGGACACGAGATTCTGTGATTGTAAAAAAGCTACAATCTCCAAGGAGAGTTCCTGGAGCACAATCGAGGTCCTCTGCAATGTCGGTGCCAGCCTGAACTCAGTTTGTCGTTGCGCCTCTGTGGGGTGCGAGTCAACTGAAGGGCCTCAGCAAGATGGCATTATGCATATGTAAACTTGAACAACACCGTGACATACCTAAGAACAGGAGTGGCGTACGGGACTCACCGAAGCGTGTCAATCGAGTCGAGCAAAATCTGAGACATGGGAAAATGAACAGGTGTAGAAGACTTGAGGATGGAAGGCGACTTCAGGAGTCAAACAATTTCATTGAATCAGTTACTCAGTTAGCTTGCGCGTTAATTAGTATCATCGGAGACCGTCCGACTTGAAGTACTACCCGGCGTAGATTGCCAACACCCGGATTCAGGATCACTATGCCAGTGCCTCCATGATGATGATTGCAATCCAATATATGTGTGTATAACTAGTGTATTGTAAACGAAGGAGTAAAGTCCATTTCGCTATTAAATACCGTCCTCGGGTTCGCCGATAGTTGCAGAGCAGCAAGTCCATCCCGAACATGCAAATCGAGTAAAGTATTCCTATGTAGTCGTTGATATCACCGAATAGTGGAGATTGTCGGAAGCTCTATGGAACGTTGAGCTCGAGCTTCTTGTTCTTCCCGGATTAGTCCGCGCGCATTCAGCCTGGAAACTTTGGTTATGCAAGTCAACGTTGCCTGGATCGGATCCACCTACACGCCTAGCATGGAGATCATATATGCTGTTGAGGTTCAGTTTGATTATTCGAACGAGAGGATTATGTGGAACAGCGAGCTCACACTTGCCAAGGATAACACCCGGGGCAGCATTTAGAAGCTGAGCTTCTGCGGGATCCTGTACGTAGTACTTGGGAATCACGTCAATTCCGATTTACATAACGCGTATTCCCCCGCAATGCGCTTACCATGACCACCACTGCTAGTGCAATCATGCTGCGTGACAAGGAAGAAAGATTGTATCACAGTACTCCAGGTATTCAAATGCAGACCTACAAGGTGAAAAGCCCCATCTGAACGAAGATGTCGTTCAGTTTCTTGATATAGTTACCTCGCCTGTCGGGGGTTGGATAAGATCCCACGCACAAGGGGAGGAAAGTACCGATTTATCCCTGTCCTCGCTGGCCGCAGGTAATAAATGATAGAAACTGTGATAATGGCATCACAAACAGCGCTCGCTACTGCAGCTAACGGCGAAAACTTATTAACCGAGTGGTGAGTCTGGCACTTGCACCTGGAGTCTCATAACACTGTACCTTGGTGGTGGCTAATGTTTCAAATGTTGGCGTACGGATTCTGCCGGATGATCAATGACAAGTCCGGTGTACGTGTGTCAATTAACTACCCACAGATCTGCTGTACACACTGGGGTGTCGACCGTCTTATCAATCAAGGGAGTTAACTGACGGAAGGAATGAAGAGACACGAACAAAATCCAAGCACTGGTTAAGGATTATGGTTCAGTCACGTAAATCAAATATTTTGCTCAATTGCTTACGCAGCTGAACGAGGGCGGACAGAAGCTGTCGCATCGAGTTCAGCTAATATCAGTGATTAAACCTCAAGCTGCAGAACGCACCACGGCGGACGTGACGACTTGATTCCGACCGCTGACTGTATGGTAGAAGTTAAAACTGATCTGAGAGAGAATCCCGTGATTACTTACTTATCCAGACTCGATGAGCATAGAAGCTATCACAGTATGAGAAAACGGTGTTGGTTCAGATAGTGTATCTGTCTACCTTTGCACCATAAACGTAATGCAGTACTTAAACAGCGTCATTCACGAAATTTTTGATAGAGCTGCGTGCCACTTACTATGCTCAGAATGCTGAACTGAAATAGTTTGTGTACTCAGCATGTGTGTCCCGAATTAGACAAACGAGCCACTTGCAATCAATAATCTTGTGTCGATGCAAGATGAGCTTTGAAAACGGCTTTGCTTCATTCAGCAACTTACGTAGGCACATCGATCACACAATACGGGGAGGCATTCAAGCGACAAATGACCAGAATATGATAGTAAAACCAGAATGACACGAACGTCTGAGCGTTGTCGAGGATGCTGGTCCAATGTCAGTCATATGACAAGATATATAAGCGAGAAACGCACAAGACGACGAAGACCTGCATATGGGAGAGTCTGGGTAAGGAGTACTAGAACCCTGTACTAATCAGAAAAGCTTACCAGCGCTTTTAACTGGGCCACGTCTCGTGGAAACGCTCGCACATAGAATATGAATTGACTAATTCCGACTCCATACAAGCTAGCATGGAGTCAGTGTCATACGTATCAGTTGATGGCAACTGGGTAGAACAACATACGCTCCTGCGACCGTCAAACCTGTAGAGGTGGTTAGTCTTCAGTCATGAGTGCTCCAGTGCCTTCTTTCATACCTATTAAACCAGGGCCCCAGGCCAATTGAAATGAAACTGTACTCATGGCAGATGAAAGCGGCCTAGTATGGAGTAAGACGGGAAGCTTAACGAGGCAGCATTAGTCTGCCTATAAGTCATACTGTTATGTATGACGGCGTCTCCTAAGGCAACAATGTACCAGCGACCCCATCCGATATAATCAGACCCCAAAGTTCGCGCATTTCAATAGGAAATTTTCAAGGGGTTATGTAAGGTTACTAGTCCCGCTGATGCTGACGGAAGGGTAATGTATGGCTGCTCACTCACCAGCAGGAACTAACAGGAAATGTTTTTACCATACGCGTTAACAGCGCCAATATTCGGTGCCCTGCTCTCATAAGAGTCAGGAGAGTAGCGGGCGGCCTTCAACGGACGCAGACCTGATTATGTACCTATTCAATCAGTGACTCTGTGACGTGGGTCTCAGGGAAACTCATCGCAAGTTCCGTAGATATGTACCTGTGGAACTTTGTAGATCAACGTTACTATTGAGCCGAATCTGCACTTTTTTTTTTGAAACCGCTTACCGTCGGTTGTAAGTGCAACCGACGGGTTCCGTCGATTCAAGACTTTGATCAATTCATGGTCGCTCGGAGTCGAACTCGTGACTGGTCGAACTTGGCAAGTCGGCGATGCGATTCGGACGATTTTCTTTTCGATATCACTACTTGCCGTCAAAGGCCCACATACCGGTCATGTCGCCCAACTATCAAACCTGGTCAAAGGAAGAGCTCATCGCCCGTCTCACAGATCTCGAACTACGCGTCAGAACAGGTCCTCCTCATCACCACCGCACGAAGCGCGGCGTCTCTCCGGGTACCGGTGGACGTCCGTTCCATTTCAAAGATCATCCTGTTCGCAAGATCGCGGTCAAGTTTTGCTATTCGGGATGGGAATATAACGGTCTGGCGTATCAGATCGACCCTACGCCGTTGCCGACCGTCGAGGAGGTGCTTTTCCGGGCATTCGCAAAGGCAAGATTGGTAGATGCGGAGGCTGGATTGGACGGATGTGGGTGGGAGAAGTGCGGGAGGACCGACGTGGGTGTCAGCGCTGCTGGACAAGTCGTCTCGCTCTGGGTGAGGAGCGCCCTCCCGATCGACTGCGCGAACCCGGCGGCCGATGAACCTGCTAGGTCCGATGCTGGTACGTCGGGTTCAGACGCCCAGGCTGGTCTGGATACTCTATTCAAGTCCGACTCTGCAGCGGCAGACGTCGACCAAGCATTCCCATCCTTTGACCTCGTCGACGAACCGCCTTCCAACTCATCCGCCCCACCTCCGCGCACCGAGGAGCTGCATTATGTTTCCATCCTCAACCGCGTCCTCCCACCCACGATCCGCGTTCTCGCCTGGTCCCCCGTATCCCCCGACTTCTCCGCCCGGTTCAACTGCATACATCGACATTACAAGTACTTTTTCACCGCCCATGACCTCGACGTTGTCCCCATGCAGCGCGCCGCCACCGCCCTCCTCGGCGAACACGACTTTCGCAACCTGTCCAAATTAGACCCAGCGAAGCAGATCACCGACTTTCGTCGTCGGATCCTGAAAGCCGACATCGCCCTCGTCTCGGGGCAAGGAGAGGATGCCATGTACGTCCTGGACCTTGTCGGTTCCGCGTTCCTGTATCACCAAGTGCGGCATATCATGGCCGTCCTGTTCCTCGTCGGTGCAGGCCTCGAGTCCCCGTCGATCGTGCCCACGCTGATGAACGTCGACGGGTCCGAGCGGTCCTTGTCCCCCACCGATCCACCCCTGCCCATCGTCGACCGAAAACCAGAATATCAAATGGCAGACGCGCTGCCTCTGATGCTCTGGGATTGCGCGTTTGCCGACTCGGACGTGCGGTGGCAGACGGGCGACGATGACGGTGGAGACGAGGCAGTAAGGACCAAAGGAGACCTGTATCATCAGCTACACTCCGTACATCAGCGTTCGCTCATCCATACTACCCTCGAGGCCCATTTCCTAGCAGCTACCGCTCGGTATCACCCGCCTCCTCCTCAGTACTTTCCATTCAGTTCGACAGGACTGACCACATCGACGATCCCACTACTAGCGAACAAGGAGCCTCCAGTGCTCGGTGTGCCCCTGGGCGGAGGTACATATAGAAGGGGAGTCAAATACGTCTCCATAGTTCTGCGAAAGAGACTCGATCATGTCGAGGTTGCCAATGCACGTTGGCGGACCGGAAAAGGCAGTCGCAGAATTGAAAGAGGGGACGCAACATACCGTGGCACCATTGATGACCAGTAGTTGGGCGTGCTTTTCAAGAAATCGATTCACAGTCAAAGAACAAATTAAATCTTGGTCGTTGAATACGGGGGAATGGGGGAACATTAAGGCTAAGCAAAAGTCGCCTGCAGACGTCTAAATGCGCGGTGCAGTCATGATGTATCCTTCGACGGTTGAGATAGTAAAAGGGATATCGTGACACTACGCTGATGGACCGTTGTTCAAGTAAACATAGGTGTCCTCCGTAGCTGGGTGTCCAGAGAACAGCTCTGCGAGGCGCTTATCTGAGGAGGGTTAGTGAGACACGAAGAATTAAGTGTCAACAGACTGACAAGTAGGGTCATTGTCGATGTGCTCGAAATGTTTCAGAGCCCATGTGGTTCCAGCGGCAGTTTCATCCCGCCGTCTTTGCCTTTGTTCATTCTAAAATCAAATACAATCACTACACTTCAAAGTAGTAGTGATGAAACCTTACCTCAATCCTGCTCTTCTCTTTCGCAGCACTCTCGAAATCACCTTCCCTAATACCCTTGGCAACACCATGCCACAAGCGCCTGCTCTCCCATTCACCTTGTTCTCCGATCGATACAACAGTGACTTCTTCCTTGGGAGTCGTAACGTCGTGAAAAGTGGCGCCAGTTGACTTGTCCGTCGACGTGGTGTGCCACGTTCCCTGAATAACACGCTCGGAAGAGTGTGCAGGATGTGAAATTGTCGCTTTAAATGAGTGGGAGGTTCCAGAGAAGTATCCCTTGCCCTTGTACTCGATCTAACATCTTCACATGAGCGTGTGTGGATGCTCGAAACGGACAGTGACCATACCACGGACAGCCAGCCGTTCGACCCCTGGATGTAACTCGTGTCCACAAGCTCGATATATGGAGAGCCATACCAAAGGCCTTCGATGCGAAGACGTGGAAGAGTGATCAAATACTCTTCCTTCTCACCAGATGGCAGGGCAACCGTCAGGATGGCATGACCGACCTGCTTAACGCTAATACTACCACCTGGCTATATGTGTCAGCCTGTTGTGCAATGCACAAAGGGAGCACAGCCAGCTACGGACCACTGAAGCTTGTCTTTTGGGCATTGTGGCCGTTT
Organism: Boletus sp. MG55; assembly: GCA_003313885.1. Taxonomy (NCBI): domain Eukaryota; kingdom Fungi; phylum Basidiomycota; class Agaricomycetes; order Boletales; family Boletaceae; genus Boletus; species Boletus sp. MG55. Next base: position 24,699 of record QGOI01004750.1, read on the forward strand.
AACACAATACCCTTTGAATCGTTTGCTATGCGATAAGCAGTAATGGGCGGGTGGTGCGAGACTTGCTCAACAACAAGGGTAGTCTTGCCACCCCGTTGCTTGGTCTCCGGCCAATAGCCATAGAACAACCTGAAATCGTCAGCCAGGCACCTCAGCCTTTGTAGTATACTCACTCTCCAAGTACAGGGTTCAAAGGCCTGGATCATGATTAGACTGGAACTGATAATTGGCTGGACGCAACTTACTTCTTCTCGGATCCCATCGATTCATTGCGTGAGGTATACTGGCCTTTCAGGGTACTCTAAAAATGGTCCGGATGAGCTCCAACGAGGGCAAAAACATGGAAGCATTACAATGAACCATCGCAGCACAGCCGATGCACGGGCTTCCTCTGTCTTTCCATCTGCGATCTTCGCAAACAACTCTGGCCGTTCACACCAATAGGCTACAAGCAAATCAGCATCAACTATCACAATCTTACACAAGGAGACGCACCGGGGAATTCAGTGAGCGACGTGGGTGACAGGATGAACGGCGGGGCGGTCATGGCCGATAGGTCCCCTGTGAATCCAGCGAGGCTGTGAAGACACACCATTCAGCATGCTGAACCACTCGTACGGGACTTTAACCGACGATTTCAGAAAAGATGTCCAACTGCCCTTCTGCGCTGCGGGCACGGCCTATAGAGTCATGGACGAGAGGGTGGATTGGATGTTCGACATACGTGCAGATTTGCATTTATGTTGGTTATGGTCAGATCTACGGAAAACCTTGGACGGACTTGCCTCGCCAGCTTGTTCAGACATTGTGTTTAAGATTCTTGGAGAGGTAGGGGAACGGGCTGGCAGTAAATAATGGTCAAGACGAGAACAACGCAGCGAGGCAAAACCCGCTTCATACTTGGTCACGTGAAATATGTAGTCAAGACACAACTATTGCGATGGGGACGATATACTACGGCATCATTACTACAACGCTTCCTCTGCAGAACGCCGCACCAGCCGCCGCACTTTCTTCTTGTAAGCTGTCTCGAGCTGTGAGTTACTGTGGTCTCGGATGTGCAGCGAAACGTACCAGCCAGATCAGTGCGGACTTCCTTTGCTGCATCAACGTTAGCTGGGCTGTCCGTGTTGGGGGTGTCCGAAGATAAAAGAGAGATGACACTGATGAGCTATAGTACACGATGATCAGCCCCCGCGATCGCAATATTCGAGAACAATCGCACAATGGTCTCAACCGTATGAACGGGCATCCAGCGTTCACCTGCATCTTCATAACCATACTGGTCATCGCCAGGTGCATGCTGACCGAAATTCGATGAGCTCAATTCCAGGGATTCTGCACCATTCTCACCAAGATCGAAATGCAGACGACGCCATCTGGGTAGACTGCGTAACATCTCAACATTGGATCGTTTCTTGGCTCAAAGATGACTCAACTGTTTGGGTGCCACATCGGAGTAATGAACCTCATCTTGGGAGGCAATAAGGGATACTCGGAGGGAAAAGTCAATCGAGCCTTGAAGAAACCACCCTCGCTGGGTGAAAGTGAGGATTAGCAGCAGAACATGGTCGGTGTCAGAGAGGTATTCACTAAAGCGTATCGGGTGGCCTTTCGGGGAGATCAGCACGGCAGCACGGTGCAGCGATCTGCAGAAACGACTGACCCGATAACCATGACCTCCCATTCGTATAGATTGTTGTCATCAACAAGCCCTTTTCCCATAATTCTGTCAGGAATCCGTTGAAGATCAACACCATGAAGGAACATTGCCCGTACCTGCAGAAAAGCCCTCGACGGGTCGTTTCGTGAGCTCTGTAAGCTGACGGCGAAGAAGAAGAGAGTTGGATGCCTGTGGGGCTGGCGAGCGCGACATTGGAAGTGGGCGATGGAACTGGTGAACTTCAAGCCACCTTGGCTACAGAGGAGTAACAGAGGAGTCTCCCTAACGTGATCGTGCGAATCATCTCCTCCAAGTACTAGCATCTCCATATGCAGTCGCAGGTATTTCTGCCAAGAAGTTCATCGATATGATACTTGTTCCCGTGGCCCCCGGACCGTGACGACGTGCCTACTAGCTAGCAATAATTATTCTGGTGCCTGAATACATAATGACAGCTCATGCCGGGGTATGTAATGATTTGGTTTGTTCGCATTGAGGACCACGGCGGCAGAGGCCTTGGAAACAAACGATTCACTTCGTTGACCATTCGACCATAACCTCGTTAAGAAGTTCTAGGTCATGCCTCAAGATCTCATCCTTGGACACGGAAATTGAGCGAGCCCGCGTTGCACGTGTCGTGTAGTAGCGCCTTCAGGGTCCTCATCTGGCGTCTCGCTTTGTTTTCCCTTTTCTTCTCCTCCAGTTTGGATCAAGCAGTAGAAAACACCACTCGTATCAAAAATACAATCTCGAATGTAAGCAGATTCTTCACTCGCCCGTCACAGCCCAAAATACTAAATCCAGACTGCCGCAACAGGTTTGATAGACGCAGATTGACTGACTTAACCGACCGAATTGATCGAGAGACTGCCCTCCATTGTGGGGGCGGCAGATTCGGAGATGTATATAAATGCAAGTACAGAGAGCCCTCAGGCTCATCATCCATGGTGCATTGTTCCCCCATTCGCAGGTTTCCTTACGTGGTGTTCAGACCTCTTAGGTTGCAGTGAAGTCACTGAGGTGTTTCGTCTCTTCAGGAGACGAGTCGGACGTGATAAACAGGGTCTGTTCTTTGCCACCGAACGCACTATCATTAGCGCTGATGTATCGTTTATATCACCTTGTCTTAGGATCTACGACGAGAGCTTGGGCTCTGGAGAAGACTGGACTGCGATCATCGAAATATCGTTCCATTACTTGGGGTGGCAAAGGGGTTCGGACCACTAGACGCCATAGTGTCAGCATGGATGCCAAATGGCACTCTTCATTCATTTCTCAAAAATACTGGCAAAGCATCCTCGCTCGTTGAGCGGTTATCTATAGTAAGCCGTCCTTTACTTGCAATGCACTGGGCTAAAATCTCCCAGCTACGTGGAATTGGGTCCTGCTTAGAATATTGTGAGTCTTAGAGCCTGCGTTCTATCTCGAAGCGACCCCTAACTTTGTCATCGTGGTCATCAGTGCATTCGATCCCCGTACTCCACGGCGATTTAACAAGTGTGGGTTGATGTTTGCTTTGTGAGGTCCTACAGTGAACCTTTCCCGCGCCCAGTACAATATCCTCGTCGATGAAGAATACAATCCCCGGCTAACTGATTTCGGACTTTCATCCGCACTCGGGGGGCTACAGACTGGCATGACATACTTGAGTCGGCGCTCCACTGACCCTGGTGCTATACGATGGGCTGCGCCAGAGTTATTTGACGAAAAATATCAGCCAAAACCATCAGCCGATGTGTATTCATTTGGTTGTATCATGCTTGAGGTGGGCTAACTCCCATGTTCATGGCACCAAATTTAGCATTCAGGGATAGGTACTATCTGGTAACATCCCATGGGAAGGTGAACCTGAGACCGTTGTCATTGGGTTGAAAATCGTGCAGCGCAAGTTTCCAGACCGTCCAACCTGTCCCGACCTTCAGGACGAGCATTGGACGCTAATAATAATGTGTTGGTCGCTCCCTGAAGAGCGTCCGAGTGCACAGCAAGTAGTACACTATCTCACTGATTTGCAGTCGGTGGATTGGAGGGGACACCATCGTGTACAAGAGGCATTTCACTATGGCACCGATTATCTATCAGTAGGGAATAAAAGGGCCCTTCTCATCGCCATCCGGCATGTTCAAAGCGAACATAACTTACCTGACCTCCAATGGGCTCATCGATATGTTCTCGAACTTCATCGCAACCTGATAAGTAGGCATAAGCAGTCGAGCTGTTGTTCGCACTCTCATCCCACCAGATTCGCGGGGCTATCACGCAGAAAACGTTGTCGTTATGATGGATGATATGCATCACCCAAAAGAACTTTGGCCTACACGCAAGAACATCGTATGCGATCTTGGTTTCTCCCATGCACTTACAGATTTTCAACCTCCTTCCAGTTGCGACAGATCGATCGGTTAGTCAGCGGCGCTTCAGACAACTGCCAATTCTTTTTCTACTGTAAGCTGCTGTGTTCTTGTTGTAAAATTACATATCAGAAACATGAAATCCAGATACCGGACATGCCTTTGCAGATCTCGAGGAAGCCAATAGGCCAAAACAAGGTCAGTGGTTCTGTAAGTATGTTACAGCAACTCAGCATAGATATTGATACAACCTCAGGAATCATTGCGGCAAATGGAAAGAACATCCCTAACTATGTAAATATAACTTGTTGATGTCATGCTCGATCTTATGACTGTGCAGATCTTGCACAGGCACCTCATCACACCTCTGAACAAAGTGAAAGGCTCTAAGCTATTTGTACGTATATTTGTCGAAAATGTCTATCCCACTGAGATTTCCGTCTAGGCCCTCTTCGATTGCAGTTACTCCAAAAAGTTACTGGGTACGTGATCTCGCGGCTACAAGTTCTCATTACATCCATAACTCCTACCAGACCTGCAACTATCCGAGGGACCAAAGACCTACTCAAAGCAGTGGCCGGTTGGCCCTGGACGGGTGTTTAGAGGCTAGTTGTCGGCATCATCCACCGCCGATGTACAATGCTGATTTTCCAAATCGAGCAGCCGTCGCCATATCGATCGTTCATCTCCGTAAGTCCTTCTCAAGCAGTACGCATGAACTTGGCCTCATGCCGCGCGTCATAGTGCGATTGAGCAGGGAATATCCAGACGATTATGCCTTCCATCAGCTTCACGCGCAGACGATGCCATCTTGTCGAATATGCCCGAACCTGGATTCCTGGATGTCACAAGGGCGGAAACGGATGCACAGTGGCCTAGTGTGGTACGAAGTTTGATCGCTGGACCCACTTCATCATGATCGAAATTTTCCAACAGATTTCTTTATCTGCATGCAGGGACAGAGAATCAGCATACGACGACAACGAGCGTCAGTTGACTTTCACAAGGGTTGTACACTTTGAGATCCATCTGTGACGGTGAATTGTAGGCTGATCACGACTCCGAATAATAGTTCTTCCTCGACGCTTTGGCTACGAAACCCGACCTATCGTGGGTGGAACTACGTGACGAGCTCAAGTGATTGAGATCTGGTTCCTGTCATACTTACGCCAAGACTCGATGATTTAACAGGGCTCGCATTCGTGAGATGCGCACACGGTGCGGAGTACATTTTCTGGACGTGCTCGACTCAAGAACGAAGGGTGCGTAGTGGAGATTCGGCGTTGCGTCACCCCTTTCGCTTACCTGTGAACTCAGTATTCCACGACTCCTTGATCACATGGTATGTGAATCACGCAACGTGGTAACTTCGACTAACGCGCTCGCTCGTGTAGGACTTGACCATAATAGTAGAATTCTGATTCCTTCGAGGGTTCATACAAATTGGGCGTAGGCCAGGGACACAATTTTTTCTTCTGGGATGTAAGTAGTATACAACACGAGATCGATCAAACGGGGGTGCTTTGCAAGCGGACTGAGACATTGACGTGCGCTCAGCCCATAATCCTTCTTCGTACGTCGGCTGTGGGTTTCAAGCGTAATAGGGTGCTCCTTGGCTTTCGTTCAGCCGCCAATTACAAAATCCCCACTACGGTTTCAGTCAAGGTGTTAGGGTCAGTTGGCGGGTCCGTCCGCTTGGGTGGACATTCTCCCAAGGGTTTCCGTGATTGAGGTTGGACCTGACGACCCTGTTGGTGACCTGCCTCATAACGGGGCGAGCCTGGCAGGACTGGCCCCAATAGTAATTTGCAACAAGTTGCAACGCTATGTCATCAGTCACTATTTCAATATTCGACTCAATTGTATAACTTACAACATGTTTATCACAATGCGGTGCCATTGGGTACACGGCGTCTGATGTATCGAGGACTATCTCCAGGAAGCCGATGCAGGTAGTACACAGCGCGCGCGCTTTGCTGCCGTACGTGGCATCGAAAACCGTATACACCAATGGTCACCGGGGCAATGAGCTTATAGGGCGGATTCATCATGTCGCCCACTAGTGTCCAGTGCCACCATGCTAAGTTGGCTTGTAAGCATTGGCTGCGGAATTCCTACTGAAATCTCCCTTCTTGCCAAGCGCTCCATGCTTAGTATCATGTGACACCCCTAAATGTGATGTTACGAATGAACATATTCCCAAAAGTAGATACGGTCGTACTGAGAAACTGATCAGTGATGTAGCCCAACTGAATGGCACAGAAGAAAAAGAAAAGCCAACCGTCAGTGACACACGATGACGCCAAACAAAGAACACGAACAAAACGATAGCAACCCCTCGCTCTTCCGCCAAGTGAAATAGAATCAACACTGATACGAGCAAAACTGACTCATCATCAGTACCGAGCTGACTGACCCGACCGTCGCTAGTGACCTCTACTCACGAAGAGTTATAGCATACACTGCACTGCTATCACGAATCAAGAGTGATACAAGGGGAGTCCTGCCCAAACCCGCTCTGAATGAGACAAAGTACTTGAACAATGTTAGGACAATAAGCATGCAATGGACGATGAACCCTAATATGCTAAGTAGATGCACTGAGTGCCAAGCGCTCAGAACAAATAGCAGAGCTGGGACTCACGTTTGATTGCTGTTACTCTTGGTCGTGCGCATTAGAAGGCACGTTTCGTAAAAGACATTGCTGTCCTGCAACCATAGCAACCTCACCGCTCCTGCAACCTCCGTCAGGATCAAAACTGACAATAGCAAAGCTACCCTTTTAGATCGGTTATAAAAAGCAAACACTGGGATTTATCTAACTGAGGGAACCTTCCAACGAAGGAGAATCACCTCTTACCGCGGGACGCCAAAACAAACTCGAGCAAGGTCCCAAGGACCTGAGTGAAACCATTGATATAGACCCACCAGATGTTGCAGAGCGTAGGGGGGTTACTGCCATTTGCCAATGGTTCCATCAAGAAGTTGTGCATTCTAAGTTGAAATCAAAGACTCTTCACGAGATATGTATAGAAAACATTGCAATACGCTCACACATTCGCGAATATCACAACGTAGCGAAGACAAAAGTATGTCCACTTGAAAGGGCTTCTGTTACGCATACTGCGAGCGTCGAAAACAGTGTCAAGAAGCTCGCCCTAATGAAGACTAGATTTGTTACGCACGTCCAAATATACTGAACTTCGTTATCAAATGTCACAATGGAGTTCCAGACCAGAAGCGTTAGCGATGCAACTGACGGTAGGATCAGCGCCACGTGAAACGCTATGCCTTTGAAACATACTGCTGTGGCAGCGCACGTCTCGAACGGCAGCTACGTATACGGGAGCTAATGCATGGTGGACGTTACCAGAAGACATCTTGCAGCAGAAATCTTGGCGGGCTATCTGCTTCCGACGGTCTGGCGCGACAGTGCGAGGGTTAGCATGTTCAAGATGGTGAGCGCCGAGCGAACAGTCGACTTTATATGTACATTGGGGTTGCATTCGGGTCAGCGCCACTCCCACGCTAGCTGCCAGTGACAAAGTTTGATCAGAAATTGGAAGGGACATTGTCGTAAAATCCCATAGTACTACTATCCCCTAGTAGCGGTCATTCCGTGATCGACCTGCAATTCGGCAGTTACGAAATGTCACGGTTTGGGTTTGTCAGCATCTGCTGACAAAGTCGTCGTAAAATCTCACAAACTTGAAGTGACACTCCTGCGCATTTTGTCAAGCCAACACCGCGTAGGCTTTCTTCACCAGGGGATCGATACCGGGGAGTACACCGTATCATGTATTCGCTGGTGATAACATGATGCAATGATTCAAGTTGACTCCCTAGCGTTTACATGTACATACCTCTTAGACTCGGGACATGCGTCAGTTTTAGCAAAGCATGGTCAAGTCATCGCGCCAATGGGGTTGTGAGGGAGTATGGGGGCTTCGAGAGGTCCAACGAAAATGTTTGATTAAGTACATATTGTTAGCACTTTCTCAGTAACTTCGTCAAGACTCAGGCTTTGCTAAGCCATTACGGATTATAGTATACGACACAAATCCCCTCCCACAAGTGACTGGTGACCTGCGAGACCAGTGAATCAACTGGAGAAAATAGCTGCATGTGTTATACCTGGTATTATGTGACATGTAAAAGGGACGTGGTGCTCAATTCACGGAAGCGCCTCCAAGCTGTGGTCCGTGGAAGCGTTAATTGGCTGCAGCGACTCGGATCAATCGATCACCTCTCGGGGAACAAGGCAATTTCTCGCTGGCATGCATCGGATGCTCAAGCGCTCATGCCGGCGATTAATACATACCTCATCCAATTCTGTCTCTGTGATCAAAGGCAACGTTCATTATATTACTTACATAATACAGGGAGATGGGTTTCCTTCCGTTTAGTGACCATTCCATGTTTACGAGATACGCTGTTCAAGTTGCTTACGAGCCCCACGGCGGGCAAGCCTAAGTGAACCATTAATCGTCCAAATCGGCATCGACTAGCTGAAGCCACCGTCAGCCTGAGAAGACTAACTTATGACACGGTGGCTACTAAGTTAAGCTTGACTTGGAAAGGTACGAAGTAAGGTTAGGGGCGACCCTATGAGGACCGTCGTCTGCCAGGAAGCTAATGTAGTATACAGTCGGTTATACTGCCGTACATTGCGTCGAAAACATACACAGGAGTCCGAGTCTCAAAACGATATTTACTAGCTACATAATTGGCCTGCGGTCATAAACGAGGTACCCTGTAAAGTCAGCCAATTGTGGCCACTCTAATGCCAAATCCAGTGCAATGAATTTAGAGGGCGGATCCTTCATGCCGCCCACTAGTGTCCAGCTCCATCATGCTAAGTTGGGTTGTGAGCATTGATTGCGGGATTCCCACTGAAATCTCCCTTCTTGCCAAGCGCTCCATGCTTAGTATCAGGTGACACCCCTAAATGTGATGTTACGAATGAACGCATTTCTGAAAGCAGATCAGTGGTCCTACTGAGATACTGGACAGTGACGTGGCCCAACTGAATGGCAGAAAAAAAAAAAGCCAACCGTCAGTGACACACGATGATGCCAATAAAGAACACGAACAAAACGATGGCAACCCCTCGCTCTTCCTCCAAGTGAGATACAATCAACACTGATATGAGCACAACTGACTCATCAGATCAGCACCGAGCTGATTGACCCGACTGTTGCTAGCAATGTCTACTCACGAAGAGTCATAGCATACACTGCACTGCTATCACGAATCAAGAGTGATACAAGGGGAGTCCTGCCCCAACCTGCTCTGAAAGCGACAAGGTACTTGAACAATGTTAGGACAATAAGCATGCAATGGACGATGAACACTAATATGCTAAATAGACCCACTGAGTACAAAGCACTCGGAACGAACAGCAGAGCTGAGACTTACGTTTGATTCTTACTACTCTTGGTCTCTAGCACCAGAAGGCACGTTTCGTAAAAGACATTGCTGTCCCGAAACCATAGCAACTTCACCGTCCCCGCAACCTCCGTCAGCATCAAAATGGACAGTAGCAAAGCTACTCTCCTGGATCGGTTATAAAACGCGAATACTGTGGGCTTTGTGTAACCGACAGAACCTGGTAATGGAGGAGTCACCTCTTACCGCGGGACGCCAAAATAAACTCAAACAAAGTCTCAAGAATCTGAGTGAAGACTACGATATAGGCCCACCAGAAGTTGCAGAGCATGGGAGGGTTACTGCCATCTGCCAACGGTTCGATCAGGAAGTTGTGCATTCTAAGTTGAAAATCAAGAGCTCTTGGCAAGATGTATGCGGGACACATTGTGATGTACTCACACATGTGCGAATATTACAACGTAGTGAAGAAAGAGGTATATCCACTTGAAAGGGCTTCTATTATGCATACTGCGAGCGTCGAAAACAGTGTCAGGAAGCTGCCCCAATGACGACCAGATTTGTTACTACGCACGTCCAAATATACTGAACTTCGTTATCAAATGTCACAATGGAATTCCAGACCAAAAGCGTCAGGGAGGCAACTGACGGTAGGATCAGCACCACGTGAAACGCTATGCCTTTGAAACATACTGCTGTGGCAGCGCACATCGCGAACGGCAGCTGCGTATACGGGAGCTAATGCATGGTGGACGTTACCAGAAGACATCTTGAAACAGTGAAATCTTGGCGGACTACCTACTTCCGACAGTCTGACGCGACTGTGCGAGTTTAGCAGGTTCCTTGAAGATGCTGAGCGCAAAGCGAGCAGTCGACTTTATATCACCATTGAGCCTACATTCGGGTCAGTGCTGTGTCACTCCCATGTCAGCTGCTGGTGACAAAGTTTGACCAGAAATAGAAAGGGACGTCGTCGTAAAATCTCACACAAAGTTACACTCCTGCGCACTTTGTCAAGTCAACACCACGTGGGTTTTCTTCGGTGCCTCACTGGGGGACCGATGCTGTGGGCTATTGTATCACGTATTCGCTGGTAATAACATGATATGATGCAACGATCGACTCCCTGGCAGTGTTTACACATACCTCTCAGGATATACGTCAACAAGTCCGACCAGTGGGTTGTAAGGGAGAATGGGGACTTTGGGAGGTTCAACAAAGCTAAGAACTGATGTTTTGAGTTTGATCCATATAACTTACTAATACTTTCCCAGTACATTGATCTGCCTCGAAGGCAGCAGCTTGAAGACTCTGGATTTTCCGGTCTTCCCCACTTTGCCAAGCCCTTTAAATTGTTACATAATATACGACACAAATCCCCTCCGCCAATCACCGACATTAGCATTCTTCTGGTAGTTGTGTGGGTTATGATCGAGGACCTGCAACGCTGTAGTGAATCAACTGGAAGAAAGTGCTCCATGGTTATGTACCGATACAAAATCCCTGTGCACGAATCTGGGAAATTGAAAAATATATGCATTCTCCGGGAGTATGGGTTATACCTGGTATGTTTTAAAAATGAGACCCGTGTACTCAACTGATTATCAAGCGCCTTCAAGTCCACCACTCGTTTTTCAACGATCGTGTGGTAAAGTTGAGACAATGCCCAGTGGGCTCAAGAGTGGGCTATTACTAGTAGCACATTTGGACCGGAGGCGTATACCGCTCCTCAGGCTGCACCGCTCCGTGTTGAGGATTTGATGCCCTTTCCACTTCAATTCTCCGTGATCAAGGTAACATTACAAAAACCCTGCATTTGCACAGGGAGATGTGGCCCGTGAACTGAGTCTTGCCTCTCGAGACTCGGAAGCATTCCAATGTTCAAGAGAGCCTATTGCTTACGAGCCCCACAATGGGGAGTGCAGCAATCATACGGTGACTACTATTGGAAATACTACTCACCAGCTAAGCTCGTCTTGGAAAAGTATGAAGTAAAGGGCAAGAGCGACCCAATATCTTGGACCTCGGCCCTGCCTGGTAAGGAAAACTACTGGGGCGGAGTGGTCTTCAAAGAGTAGCAGCAGCATGATGGCCTACTTGTCTCCCCTAAGCAGTAAAGAGCGAGCCGAAGGAAGACGCTCATCCCTTGTGTCGGACTGGGGGGGCCGGTTGACGACTTGATCCAACATCGGGGGAGCCTTTAAGGTTAGCGTCATACCAAGTTCATAATATGCGGCCATGTCTTACTGGCTGGTCCCAAGTTACTCCCCGAATATTGCCAGCCCATCAATCAACCTTTCAACCCGATAGCTAATAACACCTTTATCTATCACAACGCAGTGTTGTTGGATACATTAAAGGTGTTCGATGTACCGAGGACTGTTCGCCAGTAAGTTGATGTAACATACAACCAGCTATGCTGCCGTTTCGTCGAAAGCGTACACCACCGGCGGAGTCCGAGTCTCATAGCGACATTTGGTAATTGCCGGATCCATATTATGCATCCAGTGCTGTGATGCTAAGTTGGCTGGTGAACATTGGCTGGGGGAATCCTACTGATATCTCCCTTCTTGCAAAACGCTCCATGCTTAGTATAATGCGACACCCCTAGATGTGATGTCATGAGTGAACACATTCCCAAAAGCAAATCTGGTCATACTGAAGTACTGGTCAAAGTCGTGGCCCAACTGGATTACAGAAAAGGAGAGAAAGGATAAACATCAGCAACACACGATGACACCAAACAAGGATCACAAACAAAAAGATAGCAACTCCTCGCTCATACTCCAAGCCGCATATCATCAACACTGATATGAGCAAGACTGACTCATTTAATCAGCACCGTTCCGACTGACTCGACTATTGTTGGTAATGTTTACTCACGAAAAATTGTAGCATACGCTGTACTGCCGTCACGAATCACCAGTGAGACAAGGGGGGTCCTGCTCCAACCTGCCCTCAAAGCGAAGTACTTGAACAATGTCAGGACAATAAGCATGCAATGGACGATGAAACCTAATATGCTAAGTGGACCCACTGAGTATAATTCACTCGCAGCGAACAGTGTGGAACTGGGACTCGCCTTTGATCCCTGCCACTGTCGGGCACTTCCATTAGAAGGCACGTTTCGTGAAACTCTCCCCCATGCCGCAACCATAGCATCCTCGCTGTCCCCGCAACCTCCGCTAGCATCAAAATCAACAGTAGGAAAGCTATCCTTCGGGATCGACTGTATAAAGCGAATACTGTGGGCTTTGTCTAATGAATTGAACCTTCCAACGGAGGAATAGCCTCTTACCGCGGGACGCCAAAATAAGTTCGAACAAGGTTGCAATAGTCTGTGTGAAAACCATGATATAGGCCCACCAGATGTTGCAGAGCGTAGGGGGGTTACTGCCATTTGCCAACGGTTCTATCAAGATATTGTGCGTTCTAGTTGAAATCAGTGACCCTTCACAGGATGTGTATGGTACATCGATGGCGCATGTTGCAATACACTCACACATGCGCGAATATTACAACATAGCGAAGAAAGAAGTATGCCCACTTGGAAGGGCTTTTATTACGCATACTTCAGGGGTCGAAAACAGTGTCAGGAAGCTGACCTCAATGACGACCACATTTGTTACGCACGTCCAAATATACTCAACTTCGTCATCAAATGTCACAACGGAGTTCCAGACGAGAAAGGTTAGCGATGCAACTAGCGGCAGGATCAGCACCACGCAAACGCTATACCCTGTGAAACATACTGCTGTGGCAGCGCACGTCACGAACGGCAGCTGCGTATACGGGAACTACTGCATGGTGGACGTTACCAGAGGACATCTTGCAAAAACTAAATTTGCTTCTGACGGTCTGGCGTGACTGTGTGGGGTTCAGTATGTTCAAAGCGCTGAGCACTAAGTCGTCGGTTTTGTATCATTAGCACCCCCATAGGGTCAGAGCTCTGACACTCCCACGTCGGGTGACAAAGTTTGATCAGTGTGGCTAGATTAAAGGATGCTTTCGTAACATCTTGAATACAAGACTGTTAAGTACGAACCTAGTTTTCCATTGCTCAGCCATCACCCCGCAGGTCGGCCTCGGGGCCTCCCACCGTCAGGGACCGATGCGTGGGCCTTTGTATGACCACGTGTTGTCTCGTGACAACACAAAACGCAACGATCGACTCGACCTACTAACACATACCTCCCGAGACGTTAATACGCGTCTGGTTATGACCTGTGAGGGAATATGTAGTCTTCTGGTGGTAGTCCAACAAAACTAACAGCTGGTCTTGTTTGGTCCGAACGTTGCTAGTACTCCCTCAGCCTCATTCCCTTCCTGGCTGACTTGTTTTGGGGTGACGAAGTTATGACTGGTGAGCTGCAACACTGTAGATCAGCTGGAAAAAAAAAGAAATATGGGTTACGTGTGGACACAAGATTCCTGCACACCAGGTTATACTTAGTTTGTGTAAGTCAGGGGACTTGGCGCTCGAGTTATGAAAGCGGACACTAGATCGACCCTTGATCAGGGTTGCAGTGATCATGCACGCGTTTTTGCAAATTCAGTGATAGCGGCTTCAAGAGAAATGGGGGAAATTGTGATCAGCCGCTGAAACAGGAGACAAGACCATTTCTGGCTGCGGTAGTTCCGTCGAAGGCGGCCCAATAGTACTCATACATACTTTTGTGACGAATTGATCGTCGCTCTCCCTAAAAAGATTCTTCTGTCTCCACATTCAAGGTTATATTGTAGGACGCTGAATTAATACAGGGAGATGTGGCTTGTGAGCTGGATCTCTTCGTCCAAGGGGTTCTCTCTCGAGTAGCGTGCCATGTTTAGAATGAGACGGCAACCCTTCGCAGAGTTTTTTTGATCTCAGTATACAATTCACGAATAATTGGCAAGCACCACTCACAATGGAAGAATCCAACGATATCGCCCAACTTTAGTCGGTTCATTAATACAGTGGCTTCGAACAGTCAACACGTCAGACATACTAGAAAACAGCAATAATTCGCATATCGTCCAGCCCACAAAACGCCAGAGTGGCACCACATAGCACTACGAGATGTCATTCATATCCAGATTCAGCTAGATGATATGCATGTGACTCACGAAACACCATAACATAGTTACTCGTAGCATCTCTCATGAGAAATGACAGAAGAGGCGTCCTTCCCCACCCCCGTCTAATCCCAGCAAAATGCGTGAAGAGGAACATGCCCATGATGATGCTCTGGACGACTATTGTAACGTATCTGTGATATCACGTCAATACGCAGGTACCTTATGTCAAATTCTTCTGAAGGTATAGAGCTTACGGGTGAGCACGTGACAAGTTGCTCTGCGGGCGAGGAAGCATACAAGCCTCGAAGTACTCCATGTTGGGAAATGTGGCCATATTTATTCCTGCAAAACACACCTCTAAGAGGATCAGCCCACCAAGGAAAATAGCTACTCTACGACTTCGATTGAATAGGGCAAAGACTGATTTAAAGAAACATTGAGAAATCCACTCTGTGTGATCTCTTGAGCTTACCCCTGGCGGCCAAAGTGATATCAATCATAAACATCGAAAATTGTGCGAGGAGCACCCCGTATTGATACCATAGCATACACAGCAAATGTGGGGTGCGACCTGATGATAAGCTGGGCGAGACAGCCAGGTGAAATCTATCAGGAATCAAGAATCAGGATACCAGTCACCTCGGTATGATGATGGAGAGTGACTGTCTGACCTACATTTGTGCAGCCATTAGGAAATAACGAAAATAGAAGTAGAACCATTTGAACACACAGCGTCGCATTCTGTCAACAATGAGTTCCAGGTAACATAGCTGAACCTTGCATGGTCTTACCCCCATATATATTCTACTTCATCCTCGAACGTCAAGACTACATCCCAGACCATGAAACTAAACGCGGCCACTTCGGCGCTGTCAGCGCAAGGTCCCTGAGGAACGTAGCGGGGACAAGGCACACCCATATGATACTGAACATCGTGCACGGCCCCGAGATATGCTAAGGAGAAGGTCGGAGTGCTGGTGATTGATGTCATTGACAAGCTCTGTCAACTTCACTGCTAGCAGTTCCAGGGGAGGGGTTTAAAGCGACATTGGCTGAGAATATTTCGGTCCACTTGACTGGATGGCGACCACTGGCACAGGGGTATAGTACTGTGAGAACGTAGTACTACTAGTGTGAAGTCCGTTCCTGTTGCTTACCGTAGAGCTTGATCATGATGGAGTTTGGCAAGCCCACTTAGTACTATTTTGGCAGTGACTGTATGTCAGTACGCAATCTCATAACGCATAGTTTATGTAAGAGTGTTCGTCACCTTCCCTTTTTCAAGTTGTAATGTCACCTAACGGAAGTTGGTCAAACTTGTCAGAAATGACTTCAAAGCGACCGGTGAAAAGAGTCTTACAGAAATTCACTATTCAACTGGACCACTAGTACTTACCATAGAAAGTCGGACGTTCACGCTCAACGTCCGGCTTTCCATAACTACCATGACCGCGCTGCAGAATTCTGAATTAGACGAAGTGTTACGTAGTATCAGTAAGGGAAAAGTGTCGCAGACTGCCAGGGGGAGACTCAGGGGCATTTGCTATAGCGTGTCCTATATACCACCATAAGGCTACCGTGCTCAGCCACGGTCATTGATCCGGAAGGTGAGGAATGGCAGCATTGAACCGCGCGAACTAGTGCAGCTTGGGTCTCTTAGATCCAATCAAAGGTGCGCTTGCTCCGAATCGCACTCCACGTCGCACTTTCAAAGCTTCACGCCCAGTCCAACAGGACAAGTGGCTCTTGTTCTCGCATATCGATCCCGGGTTCTGACTCAATATGCCGATATTCGCGTTGGCTTCCCCGACCGCATTGATCTGGACGCTATCGACAGGAGTATCACCCCCAACAAATGTTGACTATGGGACATAACGTACATTGCTCCTCATCACGATTCCGTATACGCGCGGGAAGGACGTCGTGAGGGAACGAAGGTGAACATTGCGCACTTGCTATCATGCTGCAAAGTAATAAGCGCATCTTGGGCGCGCTGAGGCACAACTCGGCCCGCATGACCGAATGACCACTCGACCTTCACAATCTTGAGAGATAGGAGGCAATTCCCGGCTAGCACACCACTATTGTTGCCGAACCGAGTCCCTGCTATCACCAGATGCCCCTTTCATTGCTGTCTCCGTGATTAGGGTGACATAGTTAGAATATCAATACATGGAGATTTGGCTCGTGAGCAGGATATCTTCTTCCGAGGAATATTCCCTTGCAAAATGTTCCATGTTTAAAATGAGACGACAGCCCTATGACGAGTATTGAGGTCTCTATACAGTTCGCGATCAACTGGCCTACTCACGATAGAAGAATACAACGATATCGCCCAACTTTGGTCGACTCATCAATTCATTGCTTTAGACGTGGGCGCGTGGGACGTACTAGAAAACGGCTATAATTCGCAGATCGTCGAGCCCACAGAACGCCAGAGCGCTACCAGATAGTACTAAAGCGCGCCATTTATACTCTGATTCAGTGCTGAGGTATACTCGGTACGGCTTGCAGGGTGACTCACGAAACACGGCAACATAATTACTTGTAAAGTCTCTCACGAGAAGCGATAGAAGAGGTGTCCTTCCCCACCCCGGTCTAATCGCAGCGAAATGCTTGAAGATGATCATTCCCATGATGATACTCTGGACGATCACGGTAGTGAGTCTGGAGGTAAGTACCACATAAATAATTTATGTAACATGCGTTGGAATGCAGAAAGCTTACGTGTGAGCGTGTACTACGTCGATCTGTGGGCGAATAAGAATGCAAGCCTCGAAGTACTCATCTTTGCGACATTCGGCCATATGTGTTCCCGCGAGAGCCGATTGTAAGAGGATCAGGCCGGCAAGGAAAACGCCCACTCTGCGATTCCGATTGAATATGGCAAAAACTGTTCCCAAAAAAAGTTGAGAAAACTCGCTTTGTGCGATCTCCTGAGCTTACCCCGGGTGGCCAATATAATATCGATCATACAACCCAAGACATGCATGATGAATACTGCATATTGATACCATAGCATGCGCAGGAAATCAGGGGTGCGGCCCGACGATAGGGTCGGCGCAACAGCCAGGTGAAATCTATGAACATCAGTTGTCTCGGTATGCCGATGGAGCGTGGCTGTCTGACTTACATTTGTGCAGCTAACATGAAATAACGGAAATAAAAGTAGAACCATTTGAACATGCAGTGTCGCATTCTGCCAACAATGAGTTCCAGGCAACGTAGCTGCAACTTGCATGTGTCTTACCGCCATATACACTCTACCTCATCATCGAACGTCAGGAACGCATCCCAGACCAAGAAACTGAACGCGGCCACTTTCGATACTGTCAGCGCGTGGGGCCTGAGTAATGTAGCAGGGGCAATACACACCCATCTGATACTGAACATCACGCAAAGCCTCGAGATATTCCAATGAGAAGGTTGGAGTGCTGGTAACTGATGTCATTTTGGAGCTCTGTGAGCTCCTACTCCAGGGAGAATGGGGGGGAAAAGGACCAGCATCCGAAGGGACCTTTCAATTCACTCGACTCAATGGCTTCCAAAAGGGATACCATTGTGCAAACGTAATACATACGTGGCGTCCATTTCAAATGCGCGGCAATGCTCAGGGAGCGAGAAGACTATTTTTAAACATTGAACCGCAGTGACGGTGCCTTCTCGAGTGACTACTTAGTCCTGCCAGTGCCTCGTAGTCTCGAGCCGTTATAGGAAATTTGGGTGAGCACAGGAAGCGGATGCTGTTCTGTAGCGCGAAAAATCCCGACGCTAGTAAGCGCCTTCCCAGAATGGCTTGAGACTACCTGCCTCGGAGTTATTGAACCAGACTATTATGTCAGTCGCTCGAACCATAATGTTACCGCTGCAGAATCATGAATGCATTGAAGGGAAAGTTATCAATAGCATCACACGTTGATGGGTACCCTCATGTTCAATTGATATGGCGAAGTTGAACTGGAACAGCAAGTTGGAGACCCATGGACACCACCACTCGAGGTGCTCGGGGTCACGCCCTGACAGGGGAGGCCACTGAGTTACCCAGCACTATGAGTATGCAAGTAGTTACTACCAAAGCTACCGTGATCACCGGTCAGCCATGGTCGTTGACCCAGAAGATGAGGAATGGCAGCATTTGAGTCGCACGAACTGGCGCGGCTTAGGTATCTCAGATCCGATCAAAAATGTCGAGGTGCGCTCGCTCCGAGTTACATTCCACCTCGCACCTTCACGCTAGGTCCAACAGGACAAATGGCTCTTGTTGCCCGCCTTCCTCAAAGTCAAAGGTCTCGTCAAACAGCACGTCGACTCCTTCAACTACTTTGTCGACACCGACATCAAGAACATCGTCAAGGCCAACAACAAGGTCACCTCGGATGTCGATCCCAGATTCTGGCTCAAATATACCGACATTCACGTTGGCTTCCCCGACCGCACTGATCTGGACGCTATCGACAAGAGTATCACCCCCCACGAATGTCGACTACGCGACATAACGTACAGTGCACCCATCCTCGTCACGATTCAGTATACCCGCGGCAAGAACGTCGTGAGGAGACCGAACGTGAACATCGGTCGTTTGCCCATCATGCTGCGAAGTAACAAGTGCATCTTGACCGGGCGTTCGGAAGCACAACTTGCCCGCATGTCCGAATGTCCGCTCGATCCAGGCGGTTACTTTGTCGTCAAAGGTACGGAAAAGGTCATCCTCGTCCAGGAGCAACTGAGCAAGAACCGAATCATCGTCGAAACGGATCACATCAAGGGCGTCGTCCAGGCTTCCTGCACCTCGTGAGTATCGACACGTCATCTCCTCTAGTATCATCCCTCACAGCGCCCATGTTCCTATAGTTCAACTCACGGCGGGCTCAAGTCTAAAACCTACGTAGCTACTAAAAAGGGAAAGATATATCTTCGCCACAATTCGATCCACGAGGACGTCCCGATCGTTATCGCGCTCAAGGCGCTCGGTATTCAGTCGGACAAGGAAATCCTGTTGCTCACGGCCGGTACCACGGACGCTTACAAGAGCGCATTCGCTGCAAATTTAGAAGAGGCTGCCAAACTCGGCATATTCACTCGCCATCAAGCGCTGGAATGGATTGGGTCAAGGGTAAAAGTTAATCGCAAGGTTGTGGGTCCACGAAGACCAGCCTGGGAAGAGGCACTAGAAGCGCTGGCGACGATCGTGTTGGCCCATGTGCCTGTCGTCGGATTAGATTTCAGGTCAAAGGCTATCTTCGTCGGAACCATGACCCGGCGGGTTCTCATGGCCATGGACGATGAAAAAATGGTTGATGATCGTGACTATGTTGGTAACAAACGTCTGGAACTGTACGTGTTACCCGAGTTGCCCCGCTCGTTCCGATACTCACGCAAACTCAATTTCAAGCGCCGGTCAACTGCTGGCGTTACTCTTTGAGGATCTATTCAAGACCTTCAACGCGAATCTAAAGTCGGCGATCGACAAGGTCCTGAAAAAGCCCTCGCGGACGAACGAGTTTGACGCGTTCAACACTATGCAGTTTCAGGGGGACCACATCACCTCGGGTTTTGTTCGCGCGATCTCGACAGGAAACTGGTCCCTGAAACGGTTCAAGATGGAAAGAGCCGGTGTCACCCACGTTCTCAGCCGGCTGAGCTTCATATCTGCTCTCGGAATGATGACCCGTATCTCTTCTCAATTTGAGAAGACTCGCAAGGTCAGCGGACCACGTGCCTTACAGCCGAGCCAATGGGGTATGCTTTGTCCGAGCGATACTCCGGAAGGCGAAGCCTGCGGTCTCGTAAAAAATCTCGCGCTCATGACGCATATCACCACGGACGTGGAAGAGGAACCTATTATACGTTTAGCCTTCATGCTCGGAGTGGAAGGTTCGCACCTAGCTATCATTATCTCAACTCATCAACTCATCAACGGTGTTATAAAGATATCAGGCTCGTCACCGGCACGGAGATATATGGTCCCCATACGTTCGTTGTTAACGTAAATGGAACAATCGTCGGTCTAACGCGGTATCCTGCCCGGTTTGTTGCCAACTTCCGAAGGCTGCGCAGGGCGGGCCGTGTCAGCGAGTTCGTCGGCGTCTATGTCAATCACCATCACCACGCCGTTCACATCGCGAGCGACGGAGGGCGAATATGTCGACCAATGATCATCGTCGAAAACGGGGTGCCGAAAGTCACTTCTGAACATATCACCGTCAGTGTCCGATTCTCGCGATGGGATGTACTGATCGCTGACGTGATTTGGATGTCCAGCAACTGAAAGCCGGAAGGATGTCGTTTGACGACTTTTTACGCCGCGGCCTTGTAGAGTATCTCGATGTCAACGAAGAGAACGACTCGTACATCGCCCTGTACGAATCAGACATTGTGCCTGCGACGACGCATCTGGAGATCGAACCTTTTACCATCCTGGGCGCTGTCGCCGGACTTATTCCATATCCACACCATAATCAGTCCCCACGAAATACGTATCAGTGCGCCATGGGGAAACAAGCGATTGGCGCGATCGGCTACAACCAATTCCATAGGATCGACACGCTTCTCTACCTGTCCGTCTATCCGCAACAACCGATGGTTAAGACCAAGACGATCGAGCTGATTGGCTACGATCGCCTGCCCGCCGGTCAAAACGCGACGGTGGCTGTCATGAGTTACACTGGTTACGATATCGAAGATGCGCTAATCCTTAACAAGGTCGGTCATACTTTTCGTTCCTTATCTCGGAGGTTTACGGGGTTCATCGCTCTAGGCTAGTCTGGACCGTGGCTACGGAAGGTGTCAAGTGTTGCGCAAGAACGCGACGCTCATCCGGAAATACCCCAATGGGACGTAAGTCTGTTTACCTCTTACAGGAACACATTTTCCAATTCCTGGTTTCGCTTCCTAGATTCGACCGGCTCGCGGACGCACCGGTGGACGAGAACGGAACGATCCAAAAAAGGTATGACATCATTCAATTAGACGGTCTTGCCGGTGTGGGGGAAAGAGTCGACCCAGGGGACATCTACGTGAACAAGCAGACGCCGACGAACGCCAACGACAATACGTTCACCGGCCAAGCTGCCACTGTCCCTTACAAAAACGCGCCGATGAGTTACAAGTCCCCGGTGGCGGGGTACATCGACAAGGTCATGATCAGCGACACCGAAAACGACCAGACCTTGATCAAGGTCCTGATCCGCCAGACGCGGCGGCCAGAACTGGGGGACAAGTTTTCCTCTCGGCACGGTCAAAAAGGCGTGTGTGGATTGATCGTGAATCAGGAGGACATGCCATTTAACGATCAGGGCATCAACCCTGGTAAGGAAAAAGATGCCAACTCGTATGCGGTTCGTCGGACTGACTGACGCCTTCGTTTTGTTCTAGACACGGTCATGAATCCGCACGGTTTCCCCTCTCGGATGACCGTCGGGAAGATGATCGAGCTTTTGGCTGGCAAGGTCATCTGTCCTCGTCTTTTTCCGATAGTGCGCTTACTTGGCCCCTGAGTCCAGGCTGGCGTTCTGTGCGGCAAGCTTCAGTATGGGACCGCATTTGGCGGGTCCAAGGTGCGTCATGTCGGACGTTGCTCGTTGGTTCGGCTCAAGGTCCCCCTTGAGGTGGAGGACATGTCTCGGATCTTGATCGAGCACGGCTTCAATTATGCTGGCAAAGACATGCTCACGAGCGGCATCACCGGTGAACCAATGGAAGCATACGTTTATTTCGGGCCCATCTATTACCAGGCACGCGGTTCACGACTGCATTCTCCATTTCAGCAGTGCTCATGTCTCTTTCTTTCTATTTTGTTTTTGCAGAAACTGAGTGAGAAACCCGGTCACCATTCTACGCCACCGGTGGACTGACTTTGTCATCGATCACAGAACACATGGTCATGGATAAGATGCACGCTCGCGCAAGGTACGAGTGATGCCGAGAATGAAACGTGCCAGGGGACTCACACCTTTTCACAGAGGGCCGCGTGCGACCCTGACGCGGCAGCCAACCGAGGGTCGGTCCCGGGAAGGAGGACTGCGGCTTGGAGAGATGGAACGCGATTGCCTCATCGGCTACGGCGCAACCCAACTCTTGCTGGAGCGTCTCATGATTTCGTCTGACAAGTTTGAGGTGAACGCCTGTCAAGAATGCGGCCTGATGGGCTATCACGGGTGGTGTTCCTATTGCAAGAGCTCTAAAAAGATGGCGACGCTGACGATTCCTTATGCCGCCAAATTGCTCTTTCAGGAGGTGGGTCGTGTTCCCGATTCGATCTCAGCCACGTAGGTTTGGCTAAAAACGACCGTCGGGCACTTTTTTTTTAGTTGATGGCCATGAACGTCGTACCACGCCTCGTTCTAGATGATGCTTGAGAAATTTTGTATTTGCTGACCCTCTCCCGTATCACGCCTGGCAATATTGCTTGACGACCGTGCCATCGGATAAGGACAGGGCCATCGGATAGGGCTCTTTTCGTGTAAGTATGATGTTATCAATCACTCGACGACGAAGCTGTATTTGCTGTGCAATTGCGCCAAAGAATAGATGGCAAGCCACGCCGCATCTGAATCACGATCGCACCGTACGGCCGGGTCATGAAGTGGCGTGGCGTGTCGCTTTTTTACCGCAGCCAGTGAGAGCGCGCGGGCCTGGTGAACTCCGTATACGCCGGGCCTATTGGATCCGCCGAGTTCGCTGGACGCGCTGACTAAATTCATC
>QGOI01004755.1:0-23648 GCA_003313885.1 Boletus sp. MG55
AACACCTCCTCATCATGGGTCTACATCCAAGCGAAGTCATCAAAGGATACGAACTCGCATGCACGAAAGCGCTCGCCGAGCTCGAGAGTGCGTCCCTGTCCCCGATGACGCGTGATCGAACGCAACTAACAACCTTCGAGATCTATCAACGTCCAGCCTCCCCTCTCCGTTCACGCAATCCTCACTCGCAGAGGCGCTCAAACCTTCCATCGCATCGAAACAATATGGATTCGAAGACACCCTGTCCGCACTCGTCGCAGAGGCCGCACTGGCAGTCATGCCAAATAACCCAAAAAACTTCAACGTGGACAACGTACGCGTCGTCAAAATCATGGGAGGAAGCCTCTCCGGCAGTCGCGTAGTACAAGGCATGGTGTTCGGTCGGGAACCCGAGGGCGTCATCAAAAAAGTCACCAAAGCCAAAGTCGCCGTCTTCACCACCGCACTCGACATCGCCCAAACCGAAACCAAGGGTACCGTCCTCATCAAAAATGCCGACGAAATGCTCAACTTTACCCGAGGAGAAGAGAAACACATGGAAAAAGTCCACCTTTGCTTCCTTTCGTCGTTCACTGCATGTTCACCTCTCGACATACCAGATCTTCAAAGAAATCGCCGATTCGGGCGTCAAGATCATCATCGCCGGGTCATCCGTCGGCGAACTTGCCCTCCACTACCTCAACAGGTTTAACATCGCCGTCCTCAAAGTGCTCTCCAAATTCGACCTCCGAAGAGTCAGCCGCGTCGTCAACGCCACCCCCCTCGCCCGCATCGGCGCGCCCACCCCAGAAGAAGCCGGCTACGTCGACGTCTTCGAGACGGCGGAAATCGGCGGCGACCGCGTCACGGTGCTCAGACAGCTGAGAGAGGACGAGACGGGGTATGACGGCAGGACGGAAAAGACACGGACGGCGACAATCGTGTTGAGAGGCGCGACGGCCAACCATCTGGACGACCTGGAACGGGCGATCGACGACGGCGTCAACGTGATCAAGTCGTTGCTCAAAGACCCGCGACTCGTGCCCGGCGCCGGTGCCACGGAGCTCGAGCTCGGAAAACGGGTGGACGCATATGGGAGTGGGTTGAAGGGCCTCGCGCAGCATGCCGTGAAGCGGTATGCGACCGCACTGGAAGTCATACCGAGGACGATCGCAGAGAACGCGCTCGGTGGTGCAGAGGGCAACGAGGTGCTCAGTCGACTGTGGGCAAAGCATGAGCAAAAGGGCGGAGAGGCCTGGGGTATCGACGTCGAGGTGCGCGTCTCGCACGACCTGATCGTCACCCGTTACTCATCACAGGGCACCAGGCTGAGCGGGACGGCACCCTGCTAGCCACCGATTACAAGATTCTCGATCCCTTGGTCGCCAAGTCGTGGGCTATAAAACTCGGGACAGAGGCTGCAGTCTCAGTGTTGAGCGTGGACAGCATCATCATGAGCAAGCCTGCTGGCGGACCAAAAGTACCTCAGCAAGCGGGTAACTGGGATGAGGATGACTAGACAGATATCATGTTCACTTGACCGGGCAGGTTTAGCTAGACTGCAATACAATAATAAAATGTGTGCCAGTTCCGACTAAAGGATGATGGACCAATATTAAAAAAAAGAAGAAAAAATGAGCGGAGGCGAGATCTAGTGAGGGGGGGGGTACCGTGTGTTTGGGAATTGTACATGTCCATGATAAATGTGCCGCAGACTGACAAAGAGGAGAGAAGCAAGGAAAGACCGAGACGAAGGGTACCAGAAAAGTAACACAACACGAGTGTCCGTCAATGTAGAAAGATGTGAAAGATGCCTCCCAATGAGCGCGTACAAGCACCATCGTCGGTTTATCATTCTTCATACCCAGTATGTGTCGATTGGGATGGAGGAATGCCTTCTTCTTCCTCTTCCTCTTCCTCCAGGATGGGCGCTTCCATATCATCCTCTTCTACATCATTTTCTGCCTCGTAATCTTCGTCAAATATAAAATGGAACTACGATTTCGGGTCAGTGTCATGCTCGTAATCCCTTGATCCAGTCACGTACGTGAGTAATGAGGGCCTTGACGAGTTTGTGCGTATGCCCCATATTGGCGAGGATGAGAGCAAAGTCGTTTTGGGGTGCCCGCAAAAGGTTCGGACTGAACACGATGGCGAGCGCTTCTGCTGTCATGTGATTATGCTCCTCAAAGTCGGTGACCCTGGACGCAACGATGAGATGAACACGTTTTCCGGCCCAAGAAAAAAAGACGCACTTGTCAAGGTGTTCAGCGACGCGCTTCAGTAAATCAAAGTTGGCACGTGGTAGCGCATGAACGACGCTTCGAATGCTCGACAACCGCGCGTGTAGATTTTCCACCTCTGTAATGACAGTGAATCAGACGGGTATATAAGACAAATCGATCAACGCACTGATCGCGTCGATGACAGCATAGTACGCCAACGAAGGAAACACGGGTTCTGGCAAAAGTCTAAACCAGGACTTTATCAAGTCACAGATCGCATAGACGTCTGCGCCCTCGGTAATGGGCATTTCGCCCCTGTTGAACGCGTCGCGGAGGGCATTGATTTCGGAGGTGGCTCCTGCGATACGATCTAGGACGCATCGACGTCAAGGATAGTTGCCTCCACGACGGAAAGATGGACTCACAAATTCCAACTTCGCTCAACCCACGGGTCTCCACTTCCGACAGACAGCTCCCAATCACAGATGGGACCGTCCCAGGCAGGACTTCTGCCCCATTCGCTTCACGCTCAAGCAAGAACTGCAGTTCCACACCAAAGACTATGCAGCATCTCATCAGTATTTTTTCGTCCGCGAGACGCAACAACACCCACCAGCAGCAGGATCCCGCGATGTCGACGGCACCCCGACAGGATCGATAATATGGTCAGCTAGCTGAGGCTTGGGAGAGTTACCGAGGTACGTCAGACGTCGCTTCGCGGCAACCTTGGACACGTTCGTAATCGTATCTATCCATTTCATCATCTCCTGCCTCGAAAATGCCTGCAGCAAGTACTGCTCTCCCTCTTCCGTATCCAGCTGAAACATGTACGACCTTTCATTGTTGATAAAATGGGCCACTTTGGCACCCACGACAGAGAGCACCAGCGATGGTTTCCCAGACGGCGTGAAATCCAGCTCTGCTGGTGACTTCTTCGTAATCAACGTATGATCCGTAAACGCACTCGAAATGGGTCGCATCAACTGGAAGAACGCAGACGAATAGCTCTTCTTCATACGATGCTGCTTCTGGGCCTGAGTCATCGGTTTTCGGGGCCGCATCACCTTGTTCAGGTATTCGTCCCGCCGTTCCATCCGCAACTGCTCCTGTTTCTTGTCTTTACTGAGCCGATCGTACAAGTACTTGTCTCGTTTGTTCTTTTCGTGCTGAAGCGAGACGAGACGTTGGAAAGGCCGGACGACCCTTTTTGCGGAGGCAGAACCACTGGTTTGGGCTTGAAGGGCTTCTCGCTGCGCTTCCTCCTTGATACCGCGAAGATCGAAGTGAAGGACGCTCACTTCCTTTTCGACATTGTTCAGGCGCTCAAAATCCCGTCGGTCGACGTCTTCCCTTGAACGGCCATGGGTGCTGAGCAACGTTGGCGTATTGAGTATGACGTCGCACATGTGTCTTGAGAAGACGTCAGCATGCTAGATACATCAACGACCCCCCAAAAAGACGAATCCTGACCTGCGTTTATCCAGATTAATAATAGATTGCGGATCCTCCGATGATATCGTTACGGCGTTCGGTATACTGACGATCTCGAGTATACGTTCCAGAACCCAACTAATATCGACGATCAGCGGATCTCCATAAGACTTCTTCGGAACCGTCGGGCGTGACAGCAGAGCGCCGAGGCTATCGCATTGCACACCTCGCATATGGGCCACGTTCTGCCACGGTCGCTGATGTATCCGACTCTCGGGGCTAATGATGGCGGCAGTCAGGACGGCTTCGACAAACGATCGTACAACGGGTCGTTCGTGGGGTTCAGCAGACCTGGCACTTCCTTCGAGACTGCGCATACGCGCGATCTCGATGGCTCGTAAACACAAGTCCATGCGAGCTTGCCGGCTCCGAATGCCAAGCTTCGGGCCCACGAGCTTCGAGATGATCCATTTGCGGAGGATGTTGTAAGCACGTATACAACTCCGGACGCTTGGCGGAAGGAGACGGTAAACGGAGTCCTGAGAGTCGGATATAATCGACGATGGCTCGACATCCGTGAAATGGGAATACAGTGTTTGAATATCGACGTCATCCAAGTAGTTGTTGGTCTCCCGGGTAGAGAACCAGCCCGTCCTGTCAGCGCTTTGTACTTCAAGCAAATCAGCAGTGATGAACAGATCCTTTGATGCAAACGTCAATAGAGTGCCGGTCATGCAAACGGAAAATACGTACTTCTTCCGAGACGTTACTGAATGCAGCATAACCCATAGCGTTCAAATCCTCCACCAAATCTTCAGCGGTAACCCGATCGAAGTCTGACGCTTGACTCCCGAAACGTCGACTCTGCGAGACAGTCCCAGTGGATCGAAGGGCAGCAAAGGCGAGTGCTGGTGGACGCAAGGTGTGGGATATAAACGTCGACAACGTGTCCTTCCTCGTCACCTCCAATTCATCCCATGCGTGGGCAAGCTCGGCCTCATCGTCGGCTGGAGGACAGTCAGGCACAGAACGATCCAATGGTGCTTCCAGAAAGGCTTTAACCGTCTCGTAGAGCTGAACCTCGTCTAGACAGTCCTGCGCACCCCCACCAGTGGTAATCCACTCCTTTACGGCCCCAAATATTTCAGAACGGTATTGTACAACGTGGATCGGCGCGTTCGTAGCGGTGTTGCTAGAGGGTCGACTCCCTACGAACCGTTTGCGCAAGAACTACGTCTCGTGAGCCACCCAGAAAAAAAGTATTAAAAACTTCAGACTCACCTCGAAAAATACAAACGGTGTCACGAAACTGCGGAACACATTCCACCACACCCGCGCAAACTCGGAATGATCGACGACTAGATCCCTGGTATTGCCATCTCGCAGTGACGTCTCCCCGTTATCGTCCGCCACCGCAACTGAAACACCTTTGAGGCCATGGATGAGTACGTTCACCAACCTGTCCAGAGTCCCGGCTTGTACGAGCACTCGGATGGGCCGCTCGGTAGATACCTCCGTCATGACTGGGTGGTTGGCACGTTGGGATATAGCAGGTAGAGAGTTCCTTCGCTGCACGCTGCTCTTACGCTCGAGTCCCTGGGAAGAGCCTGGTTTTACTCGGATGGACGGCGTACGAGTCATCGTTCTGTCGCTGCTCGACGTTTCGATCGCCGAACTAGGCGGACGAGACGGAGCACGCGATGCCGGTCGCGAAGCCGAACTTGGATCCTTGTCCGGACGTGCGACGAGAAGTAGCTCCCCGTCGTATACAGGAATAGCGGTCCCTCCTAGATCGACGTCACCGATTTTGAGCAATTTATCCTTGCTTGTTGAAGCATCGTTTTTTCCGAACGGCCGCAGAGAGGTGTCGAGGTTGGGAAGTTGTTGGAGCTCTTCCACACCGAGTTTTGTTGGTCCACTCTCAAGGCGACCCCTCCACACCTGACCCCGATCGACCAGCGAGACAGTGGGCAAAGGTTCGACAAAGAGAAGGGGTACCAGAGGATGACAATGTGTGTGAGGAGCCGCAGTGGGCTGACTCCAGAAAAATGGTTCGAACAATCCTTTTCTCCGCGGTTCAGCGGCCAAGGAGAGGGACATAAACTGATCAATGCTAGTACCGACATCAATGTCCATCCCTAAGCCCTTACTGAATGGAACATACCGTTGGAATTTCAGAGCGAACGCATTCTGCACGCCTTTCCCATCAGACAAGTCTTCCCAAAGCGAAACCAGCTTGGCAGTGTCCTGCGAAGCCGAAGCAGTCTCAATGGGCGTTCTGGAACAAAGTGCAAAGCGCGTGCTGAGACCCTCGAATATATTCTTAGCCTTCAAAAGTGGCTCCGTGGCCCAGTGTTCGTCCACCTCGTTTCGTGCACGATCCAGTTCGTAGCGCATCTGCTCCTTCGTGTGTCCTCCCCAAGCGGTCACCATCGGCTCTTTCGCAGCGGCCACATGCCCGTCATTCTCGGGATAAATCCACGATTCGACAGCAATGACGCTCTGTCTATCAGCACGTCTCCAGGCTTTTGTCAACCTCGCTACAGGACGGGAGCACAACGCAGCCGATATCGCCTTCCAGGAACACTCATCGCCTGCGATACGGCAGAGTTCTCCAACCCTGGCCCAAATTGAGATGACCTCGGAACGCGAATGTGTGCGCGAGGATCGGTCCAGGTGCGAATTATTCGTACTGGATGAGTCCGAACTAAGGATTTGCATCAGGAGCAATTTTGTCAGCCAGTGGGGATGATCATCGGTGCCGAAAAACGTGGCCGAGTGCGGTAACTCCGTCCGGGCCTCGTTGACATCGTCAGAAGCGCCAGGAGAGGTGTCCGCTCCGAGGACGTGGTCGGCAGTCAGATTGTCAGGAAGATTCTGGAACGCACATCGATGGAAAATTTGAAGACTGAAAGCAATCAGGTGAAGATCGAGCAGCGAAAGGATCTCACGAGTGAAGCCATCTTGTGCGAGCATCGCCCAGATTCTTGGCGGTCGTTCTACTGCGTCGGCCAATGGAAGCTGTAGCCGCTGCTGTTGGGGATTGAGCGGCTTTGCTGAAGAAGTGGGCGGAATGCCAGGTGTTCCTAGCGCTTCCATCAAAGAAGCCATCTTGCCATCTTGAGGTCTGGGCGAGAACGTCCCGAGATTCGGAGACACCGTACTCGTACCATCTATCTGCGGGCTCCCCAGGTTCGGGTTCGGAGACGGTGTATAGATCGCCTGGGTAGAAACAGACTTGGGCACACCACCATTCACAGAGAGAGGATTGATGTTGATGTTGGGAATAGTGCTAGATCTGAACTCTTGCCAAGCGGACTCGTCAGATGGAGGACCATGGTATCTGACATATTCTTGGGCCATCCAAACAACTCTGGCGCGTTCGGTCTCTTTGGCATCCACGTCTGCTCCATTGACCAGATTGGCGCATAGGCGGGTAAATTCGTTCTCGAACTTCGCCCGATCCACGAGGGTAGGCAGGCAGAGGATGATCGCAGCGGAGAAATCCTTCCAGTCTGGACTCTCTCCGAGATCAACGGATCGCTCTGCAGATTTGGGATTTTCGTCCGCTGCAGGAACGACAAACGTTGTCGCGAACACAGCTTCATGCACGAGTGCTTCCAAAGTACCCTTCACGATATGGCCTTCGCCAACCACTAGCTCGGGATGCGTCCTTCTTCCCCAATACGCTCGCTTCTTCCTTCCGATAGACCCGGCACCATCTTCTCTCCCCCTTCCTGACCTCCCGGCTTCCTCGGAGACTTCCGATTCCGCGACCACATCTTCGAGGCTTGGCGGGACAACCCCTGTAGGGAACAACTCCTTGATTGCAGAGCTTCTATCACTTGGCGGTTTATAGAAGTACAACTTTGACCCTTTAAGCTCGGTTTTGAAAGGTTTCCAGCCCTTCGCCAACGTGAAATTAGCAGCTGTGCTGTAGGGTGTCTGGTAAGCTTGTATCATCGGCGCAGCGTCGGTCAGACGATTAATGAATCCGGAGTTGTAGGTGATCTGAGACGTTCGTCTCGAGACCACGCCGTCGTCCACCTCGGGCACGTCATTAGAGGTGGGTGGAGCTAGCAATGAAGAAGAGAGTTGGCATGCGGAAGCTTGTGCAGCTAGGTTGGGAACCGAGTGCTTGTGAGAAGGACCCGCGAGACTGAAAGGGAACACCCCACGACCCATTGAAGTGCCTGAAGGTTTGTCACTGTCAGGAGGTTTCGTTGAGTCTCCTGACCCTTTTCTTTTGGGGCTGTTTGGGGAGAGACCCAGTTTGGAAGCAGAGAGCTTCGTCGGTAACCTAGGCGCAAAGGGGTGGATTCGAGTGGTTGGTGTGGGTGGTGAATCGTCAGGCAAAACGAAGCCTTCCGAGGTGGGAGAGGAAACGGATATGGATATATTAAGTTCGTTCACAGTATGAGAGTCATCGGGAGGGGTATTAGATATATTTGCCGTGGCCGACGGAAAAGACTGCATCATCGGGCTTGCAGGATTAGCATTGCTGGTGGAAGAGGCGGGATGCAGAGTAGCACTACTGTTGCTTCTATTACGGTACTCCTGTATCCTATGCTGAAAGGAGACGTCGACTTTGGAATTAGATGGATCGGGGAAGCTCCTGAGGTCATCTACGGACTTGGACCACGTTTTGCGCGATATGTTGCGAAGGTCGCCAAAACCACCGTCAATATCGGGAGAAGTTTGTTGAGAAGAAGATGGGTATGATGAATTTAATTCAAATGACTTCTTGGGTTTAAAAGCAAGTTCTGCAACGGACCTGTACACGATGATGTCAGTAAGTCATGGGTGGAAAAAGGCACGTAATTGATCCGGATATGAGATTCTGCACGCGACTACAACAAATGGAGAAATTTAGAGTGAATGGAAGGGAACGCTTACCTAGTGGCGTCCATCGCGTGAGGTTCAGACTGGAAGGACGGGAGGATGGGACGAGGGTCTGTAGGTCTGGAAATTTTGGGTCGCCTGACTGAACTGGTACTTGCCCTCGGTTCAGATCCGATGGAAATGAAACGCGGGTCCGATGTCTTCCTCCCAAACCATTTTGAGGGTTTTGAAAGGAAATGGGAGATGCCCGAGGGAGAGGTTGAGCGTGCTTGCGGAAATGCGATGGTGGCGGGAGAAGAGGGCGTCGATGGGGGGAAAGTGAGATCCTGCGGGCTCAACGTGTTGGAAGGCTGAGGAGCGCGACGTGGAGCCATGTCGAGATGGCCACTGGGGCACAGGAACGCGCGAACGTTTTGGGGGGATTTACAAAGGGTAAGGGCCTCTAATGGATGGTGGATATGAAGTGAGATCAAGTAAAGACACGCGTCCCGGACGTACCAAAGGGTAAGGTGGAGAAGTGTTGAGTGAACGTTCACATATGCAGTTGGACGTGAAACAAAGTAGAACTTTGGCGAGGCCGGGAAACCCCACGATTCTGCGTTTTAGGAAATGTGGCGTATAAACCCCTGCTTGGTAGACGACATTGACATCCACATCAGAACCGAACACGTCTCCGGTACTAAGGGACCCTCGAAAATCCACATCTAGTCAATCTTTTCCCATTGTCTTGAGCGGTACCTGCGTTTTCGCTGGCATTTCAGTTTACACGAACTCTTCGGCCTTCACACGACCCCGCGATAGCGCCGCACTGCCAGACACTAATTTTAAAAAAACTTGCTCTCACTGCCTCAGCCAGCTCGTTGATCTGCGCTTGATACAAAGCCACAATTTGCAATATTGTCGTTGAGATGGGAATCGACAATTGACGCTGTACAAGTTACTGGATGCCACGTGCCACTTGAACTTTGGTGCCCAAGCACCACGCAAAAAAAAGGTTCATTGGTGAGAACATACTTTGGCATATGCCAATGTCCTGAGAATACGGTCACATCACGGTTATTCGGGTCTGGTATCGGCCAGATGCAGATCCATCAAATGTGGCGTATTCAACTTTCAGTCCGTCCCAGACTCTCAGGACCACTGGCCGCCTGGCAGGTCAGGTCGTGTCTGTGCGGTAACTCTCAAGTCCTGCATATAACCCTATAGAGGGAAGTTCAGGAGTTGGCAGCCACCGACCTATTACCACACGCGCCGAGGATGGAATCATTGGCCTCGATGGCTGGGCTGTGGTTCATTTCACAACTGCGGAGGTTTGGTCCGTACAATCTCCAACCTATCAACATTCAAGCCATTTTCTCAATTCATAGTCGAGGGAAGACAGTGTTTTTTTCTATGGACAACGTGAGCAAGTCCAAAGAGAAAAGGCACCGTTGGCCCTCTCAAGTACTTTCTGCGTGGTTCACTTGATCGTACTAGTAGATCTCGCGCGCGAGCGGTCCTCCGAATCTCTCGGAGTTGAAGTTTGACAAACTCAAACTCAAGATGCACTGCACGTGCCACTGTCACCTGGCACATCTTAATCATCGAACTTTACCTTGTATCATCCCCTCGAGGCTCTGTCTCGCAGTAGCAGTGCCGTGAACGATCAGGCCTCAGGCACGTTAACGACATTGGAACATTGGATACAAGTACAGAATAAACGAGCTGTATACACGACGGCCGACCGGAATCTGGGCATGTAACTCATTTTGCTAAAATTACGGCCACCTCAACAACTTAAGCCCCGTCCTTGACAGCGGCCCAGGAAGGCCTGTTGGAGATATCGTTCCACCACCTAGAATCAAACACCAAGTCAATACTGATTGCGTGTCCAGCTCGCAAGTTCCGCACCTGGCTACATTGGGCCTCTTCTGAAGCAGATCACCGTGACCCGCAGCGAAGAGCATGCTTCCATAAGGCAGGTGTTGCAGGTCAGCGAGGGTCACGTTCTGCGAGCTCATGAGCGACCGACAGATCGAACAGCAAAACGATCATCAATATACCTTGCCAGCCAAGTACGTCTGCTTGGTGAGGATACCCTCATACACATCCAGCTTCGCTCCAAGCTTTTCTACGTACTCATTGACCTTGGCTTCATCTGCCTGAGCATTCATCAATCTTTGACACACTGATCAGAAATCGGACGCTCGCGCGGATGAGTACTGTAAACACACTTTTTGAACACCTTCTCGAATACCAGAGGGGAAGCCAGGGAGTTGAAGTTGAAGGCCTCGATACAGGCCGCTTGTTCAAACAAGGCTTCCTCCTTGAGATCGGTGGGAACGAGGCCCGCAGTGCCCTGCTTGGGGTACTTCTTGATCAGGTAGCGAGCGATGGCGCGCGACTCGTAGAGAATGAAGCCGTCATCGTCCTGGTGATCGCGACACAATCATGGGTCAGTGCCCCCGTAGTGAACTCGGCGTGGTACTACTACGCACGATGTATGGAACCTGGCCGAATGGCTGGGACTTGATGAACGGTTCGGCCTTGTGTTCACCCTTGGCGAAGTCGATGACCACGAGCTCGTAGGGTATCTCCTTCTCTTTGCAGATCAAGGCGACTAAACGGGTGCAAGTAGACCTGGAAATGCCGTAGATTTTGAGGACCATGATTATAACGAGACTTGATCAAGATGATGGAGGGAGTTAGGGAGTTTCAAGATGGAGGACATCGACCCGAATGGCTGGTTATATACTAAACTACAAGTACCTTGGACATCAACAGACGTAAATCGAAACGACTTCGATAGAAACACATATCGATCTCTGATCTGGTCAGTCTGACGTGCCGGGATGCCGACAGGCGCAAAAGCAACGCACGTCAAACCCACACCTCGGAAAGACCCGCTATCTCAATGAACTGCCTGGGGCTCGGCTTGATTACAGATTGATCTTACTCAGCTCGGAGTGTACTAGAAGGGCCCCGCTCTTACTGCGCTGTTACCCGCAGTAATTTGACGGATACAGCAACTGGTCCCGCTGTATTGGTCAGGTTGTGGTATCACCGCTGACTGAGATGCTGATTAATCCCCGATTCTCTAGGGAAATGGAGATCAGACGGGAGTATGTGGCAAGTACTAAGTTACAGCGCGTTCGCCACCGTGATCTGGCTAGAAGAATATGTAGGATCAAGTAGAGGAATTCCTGATCGGTGGGCGTGAACGATCACGCCATCTAACCAAAAAGGACAAGTGGACGCGTCGGATCGAATTACAGCACTCCACGGAACCTATTGGGCTTCGAGTCGCACCAGATTTTCGCGCTGGCGATGGGATCCCAGTCCGTCCAAACTCGAAGACATACCTCTTTTTCGAGATTCGATCTCAAAGGACCATGACATACGCGCATCCATATAATCCATCACGCCGCCGCCGCCGACAAGAAATCACAAGGCACTGCGATGCTCGAAATGGACACTCAAGTTCTGGTTCAGATATGAATCATTCGGATCGGTCGAGGAAAGAATCCTTTGCTTGAGACGGCGAAGCCAGCATACTCGAACCCATTTTTCCCCATTGACAGACCCCGTGACTCGGACATGTCATCGAACTCCGTACGGCCCGGGGTCATTCACTTATTCGTCCCTCATATCTTGACCCCATTCCAGACATGTTTGAAGAGTCACTGACGGGTCACACCTGCCAGACACACGATCGTAGATGCGAGAATAAAATGAATCGATCTTGTGAGGCTGCAGCCATGTACACACTTACATTAAGTTTTCAGGGATCGACAATTGACGGAAACCGCCAAAATGACTTTAAGCTGACAATGCTGTTTGTCGCATGCTCGACTGGGTGCATAACAAGGATATATAATTCAGAGTCGCGCAATTACTGGGTGGAAGGAATCGATGGCTTTTCCTCGAGAATTAATGGTCCTGAATTGCTCCTAGACCAATTGTCGGATAGCAAGCTTAAGAGGCAGATTCAGAGTCCTCACGTTTTCATCACGCTGCTTGAACTGAAGTCAATCGCAATCCGTGGATGCAGCCAGTCGTCATGACTGAGAGTAGGAAATCCTGTAACAAATGCCGTCCAAAACAAATCTTGAATCAAGCATTATAACACGCTAGCTGTATGTTGTCGAGATTTGGGTCAGCCAGCTGGCAAGACTGGACAATATCCTTTGTTAATCTTACTGCCGTTCGTATGTGAATGTGGGCTGGAAGCGATGTGGAAGGGGAAGGTCTGCAAATCGGATGGAAACTCGGACTGGTTGACGTGGGAGATATTAGGGCCGGTTTACCGTAAATTTAGGTGTTGAATGGTTGACGAACTTTACCGAGAGACCGAACAAAGAGGTCAAGAAATTTGACCCATACTACTATGCCACATGCGGCCGGATGATGGTCTCGACTTTGATGATGCGTCGACATTTTTCAGGTTCAAGGGTCGAACGTGCCCTCAGAAGAGTAGGAACGAGAGATCTACTAGTCGGAGCGTGCAACATGGTGGTGGTTTCCTGCGAACTGGCTCAACGTGCACGAAGGTAATTACTACCACACGCAGTACTATGTCGACGGATGCGGACTCACCCAATCTAACTAATATTTATATGACAATCTCGTACGTCCGACGAAACGGCATTAGGTCCTAGGCATTCTCAACATAGTTTCCTGGACCACTTCTGCACCAAACACACACTCGAAATGTTTCGAAACGAGGGCTGAAACACGTCACACAACCGCCAGGCAATCCAAGGTCCTGAAAGATATCCACAAGGGCAATAGGCTTTATTCTGAGCAACTCAGTGCGTATCTCGAATAGGGAACCCAAGGTCCTGTGGGTAGATATTCCGCTACATACGTTGAGTCATTGTTATTTAAATCACCAGTGGTGCCATCAATAGATGCAGCCTGATTATCGAAATAGCTCGATAGTGGGATCGGGATCGAAGGAAATGTGACGAATGTGGAAGAAGGGGTCCCAAAGTACGGTGAGGAACGCCCCGCAGAGAAAAGCGATGCTGAACACTTTCATGGAAACCCTCACAGACCGCTAGCTCCAGCGAACACGCTTTTTGTAGCAGTTGAAATCCTGGTGAGAAAGACCAATTTCAACCGAAGTCGTCTGACCATGGTCAGGCAGGCATGTTTACATATTTTGATCGGGTTAACGTTCGGTCAAGTGATCTAAGAGGCCGAGTTTCGAAGCTTTATTCTATCGCAGTCATTCTATTTCTCTTCAAGTTTAGGACAGTGTTTGAAGAGGCGCTGCGAGCCATGACTCCTGGCGCCATGCTCAGCCATTAACATGGTGATTGAATAACGCACCTACGTCTATTCTCAGCGCAGTGCATTTGATTCAAGTTGGAGTCCTTTCACGCGCTAAGTAGCGGGTCCACGTGATGCTACAGCTACCCGGATAACCGCGTTCTCGTTCTCAAGCCGGCGGAGCGCAATTGTGTCATCTGACCCCCAGACCCCAGACCGAGCTGGAGAGGTTCGCAGGGTCTGAGGCTGCGCCATGCGCATACTACTGGGAGTGGCATTTCTGACCGCCAGTGAAAAGCTGGAAGTGAAGTGGTGGTTTTGAGCTTGAGGACTTGCGCAGAGGACCCAGCACGTCGGAATCATGAACCCAGCACATCACAAAAGGTGCCATTCGAAGGCGTCGCTGCCTGCATTTGACGATTTCCACCTGAAGTAATAAAATGAGGATAAGTATCAAGGATTTTTAATCGCGGAAATTTACATGATGTGCCCGTACATCGTCGTGTACGTGAGGGTCCAGGACGTCCAATCATAACTGGCGCTCGCGCCGCTACGGATGATTATAACAAAACGCACGTGACTTCACTTAGGGGTTGATCCCAACGCTTTCTGCCCTACTCTCCTTCCGCTAGCTTGCTCATGGCTCAGATCAACGTCCACGCCTCCTTACCTCGCACCGTGGCACTTGGCGCCAACCTTGACCTTCGTCCTAGTAATTGGCGTTGGATCCATTGCCTCACCCTCCCACTCGACACACTCAACGCACTCCAATTCTCGCAAAGGCCATACAAATGGATCCGCTACGCTATCGGTGTCGTCATTGGAGCAGAAGGTGTCCTTTCTACCAGTACAGATCCATCCGATGTTGTGGACTATAATGCCCTACCCGCTGCACTTGAATCCGCCGATCTATACTATCACACCGACGATGACGAAAGGCTAAGAATGTTCCCGGTCGATCCTGATATTTTGCGCACATACGTTACTTCTAGTGTGGCCACAACCCGGAGGGGTCAATTCCGTGAAGAGGTTGCAATACGGGATGGAAGGCAATGCGTCTTGACACAGGCAGAGGACAATCACTGCGACGCCGCTCACCTTCTAGCCTATAGAAATGATGATGAGGTATGTTACTGCCACTTTCAATCTATCCTCGCTCACTATTGTAATCGCGGTAGTATATTTCAACTTATACTCGGCGTCGCGGCCGAAGCCCCGCTGAAGACGACATTATACAAGAGATCGACAGCGTCCGCAATGGCCTTTTTCTAAACAGCATTGCTCACAGGGAGTTGGGTAAAAGGCTCGCATTCTTAATAGTGAGTGTTACTTGTATCATAGCTAGTGGAGCCTGACAGCTCTGATGAGCAGACGCCCAACTTTGCCATGGATACGACTGACATCCACCCGACCGTGCTGCCTACAGAGAAGAGGTGTACAGCGCATGTCTTCGTCACCCCACGCACTAAGTTTCTCGAAGGTGGCCTCAATCCGGGTCATTCACGCCAGATTCTGGATACCCCTGACTCTCCCCCTGACATTCTCTTCGACAGGGTATATGCTAGCGCTGTACTTCGCCACTTCGGAACTCCGGAACTTAAAGAGTCAGTCACTATGTCTTGGAAAGATTCCTTCTACCCCGAAGGGGTCACGAGCGCGGGACAGGCAGATTACAAGTCACTTGTTGATGAACGAGCCGCCAAAAGAAAGAAGACAGATAAGCAATCAGTCGAGCGTACGAAACACTATGAAGATCGCTGCACTCCCGACACCTTCGACCTCATGTGGCTGCCATATGCCTTCGTGCCACAGGACGAGCTGCGGGCTGTGTTGAGAAGTGCCAAAGAGAAGGTGGAAGCAGCAGAACAAAGACGCGTGCAGGAGAAAGTAGAAGGTTGGATTAAGCAAGTTGATTCTACATAGGCTTGTACATGATACTACAGAGAGCTTGCCAATGGAGGAATTTTGGGTTCAAGGTGCATGATCACGAACTCCAGCCTGAGGGAGAAGCCTCGTGTCAATGATTTGCACCCAGCTGCCAGTGGTACAACACCTTCATTGCTTCGACGTCCAGAAATGATATTCGTGTGTGTACCCTAACTTATTGAATAATGTTTTCTCGACAGTGTTATAGGACCGACAAGGCCGATGTTCGGAGTCCTTCATGATATTATTGGTGTTCAGTTCTCGTGTTGAGAGCCGCTATCATCATCATCGCATTTGCTCAAAAATCGGGAGATGGTGGTTCAGCCTCCTTGAAAGCTGGCACCCGAAGTGTCACTCCTCACGAGGTAGAATGTGAAGGTCGACATTTAGCTTTGTCGATACACCAGGATTTGAGTCATTCGACAACATCAATTTGCCCGTCACGCTTGTAGCCAAATGGTTAGAAATCAAGTATGTCATAATTCACTGCAGTAGATATCTTGCATATCGATGCGTATCGATATTCTGACACGCAAAAAGCTATCGGTCCAAGATCGGGTTAGGGATAATCTGTCTTCATCGCATCACTGACAATCACATTCGCAATCATTCTCCGCATACAAATATTGAGATGGTTCGTAAGCAGTGTAACAGCGTGGTTGTGCGTCAAATATGTCTGGTGCCAGTGACAACCACTGGCATGTGGAACCAGGTAGACGATGTAGCAGAGGCGGAGGCGCGAGAAGAACCCACTCTTCGACAACCAACACTCTTCTGCCCAGACAGGTGAAGCACGTCAATTCCTAGAAGAGCTCAAAGATCGAGAAAGACATTCAAACGAAGCCGGGGCTACGAGCGCGTCGTATATACGACTGTAACAGCTCTTTTCACAGCGGACGGAAGTGCTAGAGCAGCTCTTAGGCCAGGACTTACAAGTGGAGCTTGACACATCAAATACTCGGATACGACTGACGTTTGAGAAGATGCGAGACAGGAACGCCTCGTTCATTAGGCGCGTTCTTTGGTTGCTGGCTCAGAGAGTCGGTGTCATGGCAAGTGTTCCTCCCTATTCTTCTACTGCCAGTTATCCTGAAACGAGTTTTTCTCAGAATGACACGTAGTTGTTTGTTCCTGCTCGAAATTGGCTACCATACCTCACTGGGCTGTGGTATGTGTACAATGTTGTGTTGGCGAACATTGTCAACGGCGAATGAATGGAATGCAAAAAAAATCACGAGAACCAGGTCGCCCTCGATCGGTGGAGGGATTACCCGCTCCTGTCCGTGAGCTGTGCCACGAGCTGGAAGCTGAGGCCAAGGCGACTCTTGGCGATTTGTTGTGTAAATGCCACGAACTATCTGCTGAGTCGGATCATGACGACGAACGGGACTGGGACTTTGTCCAAGACTCCAAGTGCCCTTAGGCGGATGATGATTGCCACGCCCGCCGGGGACACCATGATGAGTACATGGGCCAGGTGTTGCCGAGCGTACTAGGCTACGGTTGTGTTCGCGACGCAAATCTGACAGTGCGAGGCCGGGATCCCGATAGTCGAGCGTTTGGTGCAAATTGAGCGGCACCGCCATTTTTTTGCTTCGGCAGAAAACATCACCTTCAAAGGCCCTGGACCCGAACAACGATCATACATACATGGTCCAAGTGGTATGCATATCAACCCAAGGCCGGCTCGTGTTCGCTCCCTACCCAGAGCTGATGAAATTTTGGGGTTATGTAGTACTGTATCAGCATCGTGATAGAATATGCCAGCTTTCGTACTGGCTTCTACTGGCTTGGTCAGGCATTTACCCCCTCTTCAGCCTACTGGACGTCGGTCCCACTGCAGAGGGTGATATCATCACACCAATGGCAGACAACCTCCTCGCAGCTGGCCAATGGCTGAAGTACGCTGGTGACTGTTTACGCCACCGTATGTATCGTGCACGTCTGCTGATGAAACACATGTTCAGTGAATAATATTGCAGGATTATTGGTAACAAGCGTCACAGGATCCCACAGGGTCTTATCGATTCCTGACGACGCCTGAAACATTCTGTATCGTCACATTCAACAAACCCACCAATGGCTCGGTCGTCGTTAATGCGGGCGGCGTCGTGCTTCCTATTCAGAAGGGAGACACCATCAGACTGCTCGGGCCGACCAGTGGGACGACCACAGCTTCGCAGGACCTCGAGTGGACCATTGATCAGAACGGGGTGTTGACGATTGGTGCCCCACAGAGTCAGGTCGATCGAGTCGATTATGCTTGGGCGTTCCAGGCCACGTATGCCAACTGATTCGGTTAGGTAGTAGCGCATAGACGAAGTACACATGACGACAGTGTCATGTGTGTAGATGGAAAAAGTTTCCTTTGTGGCTTGTTGGATCTCTTGAATTGGTTGAAAAGTGTGGACGGATTCAAGTTCATACACTGTCTGTCCGGTTGTCCCTGTTGCCATGTACTTCGAGATCACTGCCAGAAGACAACGGAAAGTTGTTCTATATTTGGTAACAGTGATGCATGTTTCAAGTTGCAGTTCCCACACCGCGGTATGTATCATGATCTTCCGGGACAGGACCGTCTTACGCCCTCCAGCCTTGTATCATAATCCCACAACACGCCGGTGCCAGGAACTTGAATGCTCCGAAGCTTGGGGCGTCCGCTCTGAGGGACGAGTTCGAAACCATTGGCCTGTTGAAAGCCATTCATTCTCGTCATTGCGTATGTACTCTCTCTGTTGCCTTTCAATTTAAACTTATTCCATGAAACATCCTTAGATCCTCGACATTATCTCCTCCAGTGAGGTATTCATTGCAACGTTGTTGCGGCCTCGTTACTTGGCCAAATTTGATTAGACGCTGAATAGTTTTGGTGAATTGGATCATTAACGTGACACTGTTTCATTGGGTCAGCTGACTGGCATACCCTTTCTTGCTTCCCGCACTAGGGCTTAACCCCAATCAAAATGAAGATGCATGCGCTGACCATGGTCGGATTACATCGCTTGAGAGATTTGTATAATTCTCACTGGATTTTCAGGCGGTACAAAAGGCTTGTTCTACAGAAGGCGAGTGGCCTATGTGGGCTGCTATGAAAGTCTTTAGCATCCCTGGACTTTGTGGAGCTTTACTCGCGTACTTTGGAACCGCTCCTTCCCCTCTCATCCCATTTCCCTCGACCCCAATCCCACTATCAAGCTACTTCGATAATCAGGGTGCATCTATTGATGGTACCGCTGGTAATTTCAACAAGTATGGCTCAACCTATGCAGCGGAATATCTACCCACAGGACCTTGGCTCTTCAATCACGTGACAGTAAGTCTCTTTATTGTCTTTGGGATTTGCAGGGACTTAGTCTGTACTTTCAGTATGACCTACCGGCCTCATGGGGCTCAGGTGATGATAACGTCATTGCCGATGGACAGGTCGTAGAACTTCCCAATGAGACCCTTGTCCATGAACTCCATATCCTTTACGCTGGGGATGGGGGTAACGGTTAGTAGACACATCGTACCAACGAACCCGGCTAATGCACGTTCCACACCAGATCAATTCAATTACATGTTTAACCTCAACTATGCGGATAACACTGTCTCAGAATTTCTCTGTGAGCTGTCAACTCCACCGTCTCTTGTTCATCACTTCAACATCCTATTTCAGTGACAGCAAAGAATTGGTGGAGATATCCAACCATAAATTGGGGAGATATTCGCATGTGAGTCCGTTTCACAACCTCCTTGGAGCCATATCGACCCTGTTTCCGAATTAGCCCCTACCACTTTGACAACTATGGTACTTCGAAGAGCTGGAATTCATCTCAAATCTTTCAGCTTTCAGTATCCGTTCCCTCGCGTGTCGCCTTGAAGAGTATCACGCTTCCACAGACTGCGAAAGCTCCAGATAGGCTCCATATCTTCGCCATATCTATCACGCCCTCTGTTGTCCCTTCTGCTGTACCGACAGGTCCTGAGCTCTCGATCCGTACCGTGCAGTTTACCACGCGTTGGGAGAATGTCAATGGTCAGCGTGCTCAGGCAGTTGCGATTACGTTGGCAAATCTCTTACCGGCAAGTCTGGCGTCACTCCCAAACACATCCACACAGTCGAAATATGAGGTGGAGGTGACAGGCGAAGGCGTGACAACGGTGTCGCCAGGAGTGGTTTACCGTCTCGTGCCAGCTGATCAGGCCCGTTTCGATGTGCTTGTGTTGAACCACAAGGGTACTGGGAATGCGACCGTTCAGATCAAAGACTCCGAAGGAAATGTTGTCGGGACGTCATCTGGGTGGCCTATTACCCCTCTCCGACAAACCTGGACAGTTGATGAGAGCGTACTGTCTACGCATGAGCCGCCAACTTGGGTGGGTTGCTCTCTCCAGTGTTACGTAACCGTATTGATCCTCGTTGCATTAAGTGGAACCAAGCAAAATATGGATTATTGTGAGTAGGAGACGACGTAGTGCTGTATCGATCGGATAACTCACGCGCACCAGCGTCCACTGGGGTCTTTACAGCGTTCCCGCCTATGTGGGCGTTCTTGTTAACCTGTGACCAGACGTTGCTTATGCCACTTTTAGGGCCCGCCGTGGACTTATTCCGAGTGGTATGAGTGAGTGTCATACACTATTGTTTATTTCTTCTACACTCTGAACAATATCCAGCTGGCACCTCCACAACCCACCGAATTCGGGCAATCCCACCTGGAACTACCATCTGGAAAACCATGGACCTGTGAGGAACCCATCGTATCGACTCTGAGGTTAGGGTCAGAGTGTGATTGAACCTTTCTTGTTGTACAGGACATTGTTCACGATGACTTTATCGCGAATTTCACAGCAGCAAACTGGAATGCCA
The DNA here is from genome assembly GCA_003313885.1 of Boletus sp. MG55. Lineage (NCBI taxonomy): Eukaryota > Fungi > Basidiomycota > Agaricomycetes > Boletales > Boletaceae > Boletus > Boletus sp. MG55. The sequence continues at coordinate 20,509 of QGOI01004755.1, forward strand.
GCGCTTGGCTAGATTTATTTGACGAAGCTGGAGCAAAATACTTTGTCTTTGTGACGGTCTGTGTAGTATTTGCGTTGACATCTTCCATCCTGACGCACACCACAGAAACACCATGATGGATATGGCTTGTTTGACACGAAGAACACGACGCACCGAAGTAGTGTTCACCTCAACCCCTATCGGGATTTTCTCAAGGAGCTCATGGTGACGGCGAAAGCTGAGAAACCCCATCTACATCGTGGGACCTACTATTCGCTTCCTGAGTGGTACGTCATTCTGATATCGGTTGCATGAAGCCCTGATGTATTGAATATCTCAAGGTTCAACCCTTACTTCGCGCCGTACGGATTCGGACAATGGCCTGGAGGACTCGCACACAATGCCTTCAACCATTCAGAGCTCGAACCCTACACTGGCATGCTGAATATCTCTGACTATATCCAAGACCTGCAGTATCCTCACATGTTGTCCCTTGCTCTTGACTATGAGACGGAGATTATGGTACGTCAGTATGAGGATGGTGTATTCTACACTAACCTTGATTGAAGTGGTGCGACATCGGTGGTCCAAACAATACGCTAGAATTTGCCGCACAATACTATAACAACGCCATGGAGAATGGGTACCAGGTCACTATGAATGACCGTTCGTCCGCCGAGTCACTTCCGAATCCTAGCACCCTGACCGTTGATTTTGTAGGCTGCGGTGCGGTACCTGATTTTGACACACCTGAATATGTCCAATTCGGTTCACTCTCCACAAGAAAGTGGGAAACGACCGAAGGCATGGATCCATTCAGTTTTGGTTTCAACAAAGTCACCGACGCAGCCGAGTACAAGAATGGTACCACCATCGTTCAAAGGCTGGTCGACGTCGTGAGCAAGAACGGAAATTAGTAAGCCAGCTCTAGTACATGTTTCTACTTCCTTGAGCGTTTACCCCCTTCTTCAGCTTACTGAATATCGGTCCCACTGCAGAGGGCGACATTGTCGCACCTATGGCAGACAACCTCCTCGCAGCTGGCCAATGGCTCAAGTACGCTGGTGACTGTGTTTACGCCACCGTATGTATCGTGCGCGTCTGTGATGAAACACGTTCTAAATAATGCCGCAGGATTATTGGTACCAAGCATCGCAGGATCCCATAGGGTCTTATCGATTCCTGACGACGCCTGAAACATTCTGCATCGTCGCGTTCAATAAACCTACCAATGGCTCGGCCGTCGTTGATGCGGGCGGTGTCGTGCTACCCGTTCAGAAGGGGGATACCATCAGACTGCTCGGGCCAACCAGTGGGACAACGACAGGTGGACAAGACCTTGAGTGGAGCATTGACCACAATGGCGTGTTAACAATTGATGTTCCACAAAGACAGGTCGATCGAGTCGATCATGCTTGGGCATTCCAGGTCTCGTACGCGAACTGATTTGGTTAGGTATTATTCACACGTACTCGTGTGGTGTACAATGTAACGATTGTGTGCTGTATGTAGACATAACACGTTGAAACGTCTCGCTGTCACCACTCCGCCGACCTTCCATATGTCCATTCTCAGCTGCCAGTGTGGACCGTCGACAACTCAGTTTTGGGACATATTGTTCCCGTCGCGCCCTCTAAAACTCGGTTTGTTGGCGCCGCATCAAGATGAAAAAGAAAAAAAGTCCTCCGGTCTCCAAGGACAAGACGCTCTTGCGATCTTCCAGCTTTTTCCCGCTCTTTTTCAACGAAACCCGCAGTTCAGCACAACAAAGGCTGACCGGCCATCGACATGACCTCGTCGTTCTCAGTCCTGACGGCACTTGCTCCGACCTTGGACGCCGACCCGCTCAACGCGGACTGTGCCAAACGACACAGAGCGCTCCCGCCCTTTGGTGTCATGACCACCGGCACCCACCGCCCATTGACAGGACCCTCTTCGACCTCCGAGTCCACGACCCCCACTACGGGCAACGAGTCCGAGTGCGACGCGTACGACGCGTCTCAGAGTAGAACGAACCGCATCCTCGCCAGCCATCAGTGGACCGGTATGCCGATACGCGCGATCGTGCCACTGCCTCGGCGTAAACTCGGATCAAACGGCGCCGTGCAAGACGTCGCTCGGAGCGTCGTCACCGATACTAGTAACGCGCCCACCAGTACCGAAAAAGTCGGCCCGCCGTGCTTGACGCGGTCCGCCCATTTCTGGGACGACGATGCGGACACGGACTCTGGTGCCGAGAACGGGGAGGAACTTGGTGAAGACGAGGAGGACGAAGAGAGCGATGAGGATCGCGACGCTACTACTACCTCTCGGCCACGGTGTTGCTCGTACGAGAGTATCACCGCCGCCGGGGGACTTTCCGCATGGAGCTTCGAGGTACGTCAAACGTGTTTTACTTTTTTTTTTCTTTCTTTGCGCTTACCAGCGCACAGGAACTGCGTGTCGAATGCTACGCACAATCCCTCATCGCCAGAGGTACCAAGCCACCCCTTGTGGTCCAACCTTCGCTCGCCATCCCACCTGCTTTCGTTCCCCGTATCGTCGCACGGAATTAGCCTTGGAGTTCACTCCCCAACAGATTCGTACTATATATGTAGGATATGCGCGATATGCAAGACGTGATATATATACTGCGATGTCATCTGCGAAATACACTATCATCTTCCTGCCTCGATTTGACCTGGATCGGAAAAAAATGGTTTGGCCGAACGGGACAAGGAATGGGGGATGAGAATGAAATCAGCTCTCATGCTATTTGGTCCATAGTGACACTGTATGTCAAATCCGCGTCTATGGAACGCTCATAACGTCTCCGTCCCTCGTGCAGAAGGAAAGAGGTGGCAGCCAATAGCATAAGGGTCGTCAGGTCCCCGCCGGCTAGTGCTTCCGTCTGGAAGACCGCCTGCGTGAAGGGCACATAGACTAGCGCGAGCAGTACCAGCAACGACACTGATACAGTCGAGACCAACATCTTGTTTTGGAATAGGCCGCAGCAGAGCCCACGACTCTGGACAGCAGATACAAGATCGAGGAGAACAAAGCAGGTGAAGGTCTTTGAATAGAAAACCTCTCTTCAGCATGAACAGAATGGAGAGCCGATGAAGTTACGCACCATAGTCTGCTCCCTCCGTGACATCTGTTCGTCCCCGACCAACGCAATA
>QGOI01004758.1:0-26780 GCA_003313885.1 Boletus sp. MG55
GCATAAAATTGAAGCAATCCTTCTTGAGTGAAAACTTGAGCATTTGGAGGGCTTCCATGAGAACGGGACTAATGCGGTTCCATTTCTTGGTGTCCATCTCTGCACTCAATGAGAACACCCACTCACAGGGTACGGCGGATGCCTGGATAGGTAAATAGTCCATCGCCATGCGGAATACAGTTGGAAACCTTGCTTGTTCTAACTTAAATGCATGGCACCATAGTAAATCTGTGACATCAAATTGCGATCCTACAATGTGCTCACCTCCCAGAATGATAATACATTGGTGCTTGCGTGCGAGGTCGTGCTGATATACGAGGAAAACTCTTCTTCAATCAACTGCCCACCGACTCCGGTAGGAGCATCAGTGTTCATTGCAATTTGCATGTGTGGAAGACGGTATTGTGCAGCTAGCGGCATGAAACTATGGGGCGGGGCGGGGTTATGATTTGGCTGGGGGGTGGAGCTGGGATACTTGGCATGGTATTCTTGCATCTAAGATCTGGGTCAACAAATTTTGAAAACGAACAATATTTTTCATACCTTCTTTATAATGCTTTCCCTCGCAGAAAGGGCTTCAACATCCCAGTGATCTCTTATCCACAAAAACCAGATGCAAGGATCTACAACTTGAGGTCGAATATGATGTCAGTGCATCAACAATATTCAAACATCACAATGACTTACACATTGTGAATACATACATCTTGTTAGCGCGCATATAACCATGATACACCATCCCATGCTCAAGTCCTGGGCCAATCATGGGGCCAAGTGGTGGATAATCATTCAACATCAACTGCCATTGAGTGATAAAATTTTCGTATGCAGGTACAGCACCACCAATGACTGGGCTGTGTTGTCCCGACATTGTATGCTGAGCAAGAGAGGGAACCTTGAACACTAAACATTCGTGAGTATCTGATAAAGTGCCTTATCAGACTATCTTACCTCCAAGATCATCTCGTGATCTTGCAAAACTTCCCAGTGGTATTTCCCCAACTGCTTGCCATGGATCACATCCGCATTTCGGGGTTCAGCTGAATAGAGCTGGACAGCCTGGGAACATGTGCATCAACAAGATTGTTGAAGTTCATGTCCATGGATGTATAACACACCTGTCATAGTGAGCGGAAATGATTCATCATAATATACGAGGAATCCCAACGGGTCTTCACATCTCAAAGTAGGTGCACAACTGGGAGGTTGATGGGCTTGCCATCGCTGATGAATGACTGGTTGTCATTCCCAGCCTTGATAGTTCAGAGGAAATTGGCTCGACGTTGACCAGAGCTGCGGATAACCCTTATGGTTTCCCTAGAAAGATCAAGCGGATCTGCTCGCATCGCCCTGAGATAATCAGTTTTGTTGAGGGACGTTCCGAGTATGTTGACCCAAGTAGTCGGAATGTCAGTAAAATCAGCGTTCTTGTAATTCTCAAGAATGTGCTGGACACAGATGTTGATGATGTGGGGGAAGCATTGGATGCGATATTCTTCAGGATCAAATATGAACTCGCGTTCCTCTAGTAAGATTTCTGAGAGTTTATACATGGCAGTGTTGTTGCTTGATGCATTATCGAGAGTGATATGGCCAATCTGCCAGGGATGAATAACAGTATTCGACACGAGTTAAATACGTACCTTGCCCACCGGAATTTCAGCCCAATCAAGGATGCCAAGTAGTGCCTTTGCAATTTCTTCCCCTGTGTGGCGCAAAGGGAGACAATAGAAAGCAATGAGAGCAGCTTTCAGGCTGAGTGTACCATTGACCTCGTCTCTTCCGATCCAATGAGCAGTAACAGCCATATATCCATCCAGATCATTTGCAGACCATATATCTGATGTGAAGGATATTCTTCCGACAGCATTCTGTAGAAGAATATTTGAGTATTGAGCAAGGAGATGTTGATTAGAATACAGACAACGTACCCTGAGCTGAATCTTGATCCGCATGAAACGATCTTGCCAGGCTTTGAGAACAAGCTCCTGGGTCTTCGTACGACAGGGTATGTCAGAATCTTTCAAGTCACTGCACATTAGGAGGAGAAGCCTGCGGAACTCGGGGCATTCAATCACATTAATGGCCTATATCATCCATCAACCATGCGTTAGCATTGTTACGCTGGCCGCTGAAGGTAACTTACCTGGTTGTTGGCGACAATAAAGTCAACCAGGAAACCTTGCAGAGCCGCGATTGAAAACTCCGGTATGTCAACCCGATAATCTGGTTTCGGCAGTTGAAGCCTGGGTCGAGCATTGTCACCTTCTGTAGGAACAGGTGCACACGGCAGTGTATCAATAGTAACGTTAGGGTTGGCACTGAGAAGAGCTTTGAGAGTGTTGAACGTATATCCCCCGGAGAAGGTGGCCTTGAATAACAGACTCTGTGACATCCAACCATGCTCATGCATTTTTTCCAGGTAGAGTAATGTATGTCTCAACTCCAGGTGGTTTCGAAGAGTTGTATTCGAGGTATTCACACTGAACATACAGTATTTGGGGTCAGGATCTATCTCTCTAGATCATCCTGCGTCAGCACGAGCTTCTAATGAGAGAAGTAAACTTACTGGCAGGGAGAGCATACTGTTCATTCGCCACTTGACTTCGGAGCCTTGGTGAAAAAATAGCGGATATCACGGGCAGCGTTCTTGGGCAGTGAGTCACCAGGAGCTGATCGACCCATGCCTAATGGATCAGTTACAGTAGTATTGACAGCTGTGGTGTCCATGGCTAATGCAGCAGCCGTGTATTGTCTTCCTTCTTGCACCACTGAATGTGAAGGTGGGTGGTCATCCTCGTCTGACAATTCATCGATGTAAGTGTCAATATATTCATATTCTTCGTTACCATCCTGCCCAACAGCATTACAGTAACGCCCAGGTGGGCGACGGTCTTGAGCTGGACGTCGAGCAGTCACGCAAGGAGCTTGCGGGGCTGGAGGAGGGAGAGCCACAGCGGGCTCACCCGTCTCGGGAACTTCCAGCACACTGGGAACAGCTGTCCCTTTGCGGCTGCCCGCCCAGCGTTTCGTGGATCGCATGGTGGGGAGACAGAAGTCACAGAACAGGGAAAACAACCTTTATACCATCCAAATGGATGGCCTTATGCCATCAGCACTCAACACTACATAGTAGACTACTAGTAGTATGTATTATTAAACCTCATGACAAATTGATTATGGCGGTCTATGCATTGCTGCAAACCTGCAGGCCCAATCATAGCCCCATGATTTTATGTACATATTGACAATGACAGAATGTAACTAATAAAATCAACAGTGCATCTTCGGAAGTTTGCCAGAACGGGAACGGGTAACCATAGTACTAGAGGGGCCCCCACCAGACTCTCCCCCAGACTCTCCCCCAGACTTCCTGTACTCATCGTCATTGGAGTGAGGCTGCTTGATGCCACGGAAAACCAAATTGTACCATGACATGTAACGAGAGTGGGCGGTGTAGTCGGCCGCACGACCAAGCATTTGCTGGTAGTCTTGCCACTTAACGGAAACAGCGATGTGGGCGTTTTCCAACAGCTCCACCCGGGAATGCGGGGCAACCACCTTGGTATACTTGGCGACAGAGTCCCTCACCTTCAACAAGCCATTGTTGATCATTGATTCAACATTATTCATTTTGATAGTCAGGTATACAGTCTGCAAAAGAACATTTGACATAAGCCCAACGATCAAGAGTAAATAATACTTACACCCTCTGCCATCCCACATGCATCGATGGTTATTGGCTTGTTGTCATCCTCCTTGATCCATACATGGAACGTCACAGATGTGATGTTACACCAGCAGTGACCAGCAACCATGATGGGGTGGAGTGAGAATGATTCATCGTCAGATTCTTCAGTCGACTGGAGTGCATCATTTGCAGGGTTGGACTTCGAGTATGTCAAAAATGTGTGGGCACCCAAACATCCCTGCTTGGAAAATTCGTTCCAAGCTTCTGACTCGGGCTTTGGCCGAGAGTACTCCTCGCCTTCTCAAATGATGATGGCGATGACAAGAACAATGTCTGGGCGAGTTGTGACCTCAAGCTGGAGTTTCTGTAACAGCGTCTCTTTGTCCTGTGAGAAAGTGCATTCCACGACCGCGAGGGCCAGATAGTCGGCAAAGTGAGCCTTGCCAGTGGGCATGGCAATCAGGCTAAGATCGGGGATCGATGAGGAATCGGTATCTGTTGATTCCAAGGGAAAGTTTCCATGCATGGTGAGGGTGACGTATCATCTGTCAATGGGGAGGAGTTCTATGGCATGGTTTATGCGGTCCCTAAGGTAGGTCAAGGGCATTTCGTGTGTTGCTCATGGCATTTCTACGATGACGACATCCTTGTAGCAGGTTAACCTGTGATATGATCAGCTGATTGGCGCCAGGGCGTTTACATAAAACATGCCTTGGTTTCAGTTGAATGAAACCTGTTTCGTTGATGAGATGGGAAACAACTCCAAATTCGGCTGCGGTAATCCCGTTAAATGCCTGTAATATGGGCTCAGATTCTAGTTACAATCATTGTGATAGTTCTCACCTTGATTTTATTTCTGTTGCTAGGGCCTGCACATGCAATCAGATATTTGATTACATCCATCAATCGCTCTGGACTGATGCTGAGCTACGAATAACAGTGAAATTTTTGTATGCATACCAGATGGGGCCTCAAGACGATGGGATTTCGAGAGATATTTGACCACTTCAGCATAGGTGGCATCGAGGGAGCTAAGCATAGGTTCGCTTGGTAAAGCACTCTGACTCGGCAATTTAACAGAGGCGGGGGAAACCGATTTGATGGTCATCGCATTGCCTGAGGAAAGGGTGGATGTTGTACGTGATGGTGCAGATTTGGTGTATTGAGGCTTGTTCCGCAAAGTAGATAGCTCGGCAGGTCATGAAGGAGCACAGGGAGATGGCTTTAAGTTAGTTGTCAGTGGGACTATAAGAGCCGTCGATGAACAAAGGGAAGAGTGGGAAGAGTAGAAATCAGCACTTGCCACTGCAGCACACATTGGGGGGGGGGAGTGATTCTGGCACCCAGTCAACGGGACTTTTTGGTCGCTCGCAGTCACCTGTGCTTAAGGCATCAGTGTGAACTTTAAACTGGAGTCGGATTTTCCATAGTGTCTCTTATCGATCAGCTTACAAATTGATTTCAGTGGACTCTGGAACCCTTGAATGGGTATTGGTAGCTGTGCAGTCTGACTTACCCTAGCAGCTGTCACCTGACAGGAGAGCATACCCTGTGTCAGACAGTCGAAGATCGTGGACCTAAAGAAGGTGAGTTAGCTCGCCACTCTAGTAGAGATGCTTAACAGTTTGGAACTCCGTCGTGCCAATTCGACTCCTCAGTGAGGTCAAGGAGTTGGTACGACACTGTAGTGACGGTTCAACTTGATCAACGAGTTTGCAAGGACAGGAAGAACACAATGTACCATGGGTCAACAGAAGGTACAACTTGCAATAGCATAGACTATGGCCAGCCATTCAAACCTGCCTCAAAAGCCAAAAGCCAGTGAGAGGATGGAGGTGGTCTGTGTTGATGGCAGATATGTCTTGAAGGAAAAACTTGGTTCAGGGTCATATGGTAAAGGAACGGTGTTAAAATGCCACCAGAATTTTCTATTGAAATCACAAACATTGTCAGCTGCAGTGTATCGTGCTGAAGACATCATCACCAATGAAGTCGTTGCTGTCAAGCTCGAAACCATCAAACCGAAATCTGCATCTCCCTTGGAGCACGAATATACAATTCTTAAACAGCTTGAAGGTGGTATTGGGCTGCCTCAGCCCATTTGGTTTGGCAGAGAGGCAAATTATCAGGTCATGGTTCTCCAGAGTCTTGGTCCATCCTTGGACGAGTTGCTTCGTGCATCACCGGATGGTGTGTTACAACTGTGTCATGTTGCTGAGCTGGGGCTACAGATGGTTAGTAGCGATTATCACTGATGACCCTTGCATTGCTTGCAATGCTGACTATGATAATTTAGGTCTCCTGTCTTGAATATATTCATTCTCATAGTCTCATTCACCATGACATCAAACCGCATAATATTCTTTTGAGTTCAGCAAAGCCCAACAATACCCTCTTTCTGATCGACTTCGGCATCGCTAAATATTATCACCATCTGTCATCACATATTCATATTCAGATGCAAGAGACTCATCAACTCGTCAGCACACCGGCTTTCATGTCCCTAAACAGTCACCTTGGGTTAGAACTAAGTTGGAGAGACGATCTGGAAGTGCTTGCATATACACTTTTATTCCTCCATAGCGGATCACTGCCGTGGTTGGCTAACAGTCGTCAATGCCGCATATCACGTTTGTCCATTCAGAAGATGAAAATGTCACTAGGATCAAATCATTCTCCCGAAGTTACGAGTCTTCCGATGGAACTCACTGCCTTCCTGAAATATGCTCGAGGCCTTTCATTCATGCAGAAACCTGATTATGAATATCTCCGGACAATCCTACACCCGGCAACATTATCTCTATCTACTGTAAAACTGGAAACGTGTACATTGTCGACTACACATGCCGATGGGGGTGGCACTGATGAGCATAGTGAGTCGCAAGCATAAGTCATCAATTCATTCTTCATGAGCCAATTAACTAATGGTGACAGTGTTCTCCCAAACAGATATGTGCCCACAGCAACTCCTGGTCGCTGTCGCAGATGACTGAGGTACTATGCTTTTTGTATTGACGGCGGCTGCAAAGTTTGACACGGGGGATAAGTTTATTTCATTTTCATTCCTGGTTTGTACACTTTGTGTGATCTATTGGACTCTATCCCATTGTCATATCTGCTACAATACTTGTGGAAAGAATGTCTGACCATACGTTACCACTACTGTATGGTGAAATGCATCTGGTCGAGTTGGCTTTAGCCAGTTTGATGGTCGACCTGAGTCAACTATGAAGTAATCGGCTAACAGCCGACTGCATCGACTAGTGGAGTGGAGCGGAGTCTACCTAGGGCCGGAATGTTGGAAGTCATGACCAAGAAAGTGGCTAAGCCATAAATAGCCAAGCCAAGCCAAGCCAAGCCAAGTCACAGCAACACTAGATGGATGTGCTGCAGAGGAGCATGGAGAAAAAGCTTTTTGATACCATCGAAAACCAGCTGAGGAAGTTGTCTGGTATCAATGATCTTTCAGCAGAGCACTGGAATTCTAGAGAAAAGGTAGAGTCGCATTGATCTCTAGTTGCCAATATCTAACATTATAAGGCATACCACACATGGTTTCACAACCAAAGTCAGACCAGTGCAGGCCATAGCCGCATTAGAGTGGGCCGTGCATGGACGATCCGCTCAGTTACCCAGGAGCAGTACAAGGATAGAATCCAGAAAACTATCACGCGAAAATATGGACAGCAAATTGGAACGCCAGGTGCATTAGGAGTGTATCAAAAGGCAGTCAGCTGCGTTGTCAGAAAGCTGATCACAGAAGAGTGTGATAATGCAGAGATCACTGTGGCGGAATGGAATTTGGAGCATGGACCGCCAGACGAGATTAAAGCAAAGTGAGGAAATATAATTGCCCTCGTGAATATTCAAAGTTAATATGAATAAAGGAATGCCGTGTGGAATGGTCAGAAGGTATTCCGTGAATTTGCCATGGAGATGTGGCAGGCATGTGGGATGTGGGTAGCAATCTTGGCTGGTTGGAAAGATGAGAAAGGGGAAGTTGTTACCACAGTGTAAGTGGCATCCTACTATAAATTATATCTCTCTAAATTCAATCAGTGGCGATTTTAATGAAGACATTAATGGCGGAGAGCAGTTCAGCAGAATCGAAAAAGTACATAGCTCCTGGCAGTGGTTCATCAGAACATCATTCCAATGCGACCGCCACTCATTGGAAATGGAAACCAAGACATCAGATGAACTGCAGGCTTCAAAGAGGATGAAGAATAAACGCAAAAAGATCGATCCAACGACATTGGTTACCCAGGAAGATGGGTCGCTTTGGGTCCTGAATATTGAGTCTGAAACACGAGATGGATTGCACGCCATAGTGAGAGGTTTCCTGACTGTTGCATATCGTGAGTGGATCAATACATTCGCATATACTACAGCTCCGACTAACCGAAGGGAAATGTTAGGTAAAGCCTGCAAACACGTGACCGCAAATGCACCATTCAAGAAATTGCCAACCTTTGGGCTCCAAATGGTTGCAGCTTGACATCTGCCTGCCAACTTTGAATTTCCTGGAGATCCTAGTCACATGAAGAAGGCGGATGCCATTCATTTCCTCCAATTCCTTCATGATCAACTGAGCACTCACCCTGATGACCCATTCATGTTCCATCATTGGTTGGATGACCATTCCAACTTGCATGAAGCAATTGATACAGATAGCAGCATGGAGGTTGAACCTACAGACCCCAAAACACAAAAAGGCCAATCAAAGTCGAAAAGATGCCATGGTAACACTCAGCATTCAACAAACGCCAGCCACAAAGGCAGGAGCACACAAAGGGACCCGGAAGAATCTCCTGATTGGGACTCAAATGCATTTGATACCTCAGAATCAGAAAGGTCAGTATTCTGCCTCTCCACACATATTTATACCTGACAAAAACATAGCAGGAGCAGTCTCGCATACTGCGGAACAAATGTGACCATGATCAAAATGCCCATCCCGCTTGCCAGTGGATCTGATGATGATGCTCTCCCGATCCAAAAACTTAATTCCCACGTTAGGGATGATACTCCAGCACCCAATAAATTACACACAAGTAGCACAGACTCAGGTGCATCAGACAGCAGTTCCAGTAAAGGGCCCAAAAGCAGTGAAAACCTTGTAGCTTCCAACAGAAATAGCAAGAAACAAGCACTTCGTGGCCACACCATTGGTAGGGACCCGTACCCTGCAAGGACCCCACCGCATACAATGCAGGGCAGGATTGACCACAGTGCCGCTAATATCGCGGGACCATCTTGCAGTCAGAACCACATTTCCGCAAATCCACCTACGCTCAAATCTGCCATGAAGAAAGGAGCTGCCACGCAGAAACAGGCCAATTCCGTTGACACCGCCCGCTCATCCAAAACATCTGTAGAAAATGCTGCAGATGTACAAGGCATAGGTGAGTCTCACTCAAACTGCACAAACCAGACATCAGCACCCACAGTTTCTGATGGCAGAGGCATTCCTGAGCAGCACTCCAACCACGCCTGCAAGACACCGGCACCCACAGATGCAAATATTCCCACTCCAGAGAAAAAAACACCAAAGAAGAGAAAGCATGTTGGACTCACTGACTCCCAGAAGAAAAGGAGAAATTAGTTAATACGTTACTCAAATGCAGGAGATCATTGTTGTAGTTTGCTGACCATACTATTTGTGAATTCCATTTTGTTACACAGATTTACTGACTTAACACATGCACAATACATTATAAAATCCATGAAATGACAACAGTATTCTACAAGCTCAGGAAGAACAAGGTGTTGCAAAGGCCGCTGCATCATCTACATACATTCACATCATCAGGACGGCCCCACTGATGTTCCACAAGGTCAGTGTCAATACCTGTAGCCAAAGGTAAGCTGTCAACAGCATCAATGTCCATTTGCCCGCCAATATCAGGCTCCTCCACGGTGTTCTTTGCGAGTGCTGCTGCTATTGTGGCATCTGTGTCCGCCTGCGCTTCATCCACCATGTCGTCATTATGAGCAGCGATCCTGGCAGGCACCGCATCACCTGTTTGCATCAGCAACAGAGGCGTTGACGCCTGTGGGACTCCTCCCCTCTCTTCTCCATCAATCTCCATTGTGAGTTCATCCACGGCATCTGCACTCCTCTCAACGCCCATACCTGCAGTCCTCCATGCATTGGCTACCCCAAGTGGGAGTCCTGATGGCCAGGCTGCATTGTTCTGAGATCCATCTGGATCTGTGACAGATAGGGTGGCAATTGGAGGTAGTGATCCAACGCGACCATCAGATCCCTGTGCGGCATACGCATCGCCTGAGACATGTGTTGGAGGTTTGGACCGCAAGCAGAACATGGCGGGATCTAAGGGTAGTGTTAGCAATGTGCAGTCTTGCAGCGACTGCGGAGGTGATGGAACACCAGCGGGTGTTGGGGGAGACAAGGCAGGTGATCCAGCCCCATCTTCAGAGCTGGTTGGCAGGACGAGAGACATGGGACTGTTTGCATGCAGGGGTTCATTTGGACTGACGGAATTTGCTGGCATTGCGGATTGGGCCCATACAGCCGCAGTGGTATCAGGAACATTTGATGGGCCATTTTCCTCGTCATGTCCCAACGACGAAGAGCCAAAAACACTTCGCCACGTTGACTCTACCACCCATTGCATTGAGCTGACCATGAGCTCCAGCTCTTGAACACGCTTTTGAAGTGCATTATATTCCTCCCTGCTCACCAGGGGGGGAACCACCCAGAGTGTATGCAGGGCTGGGAGTGAGACTGCCGTTATCAGACTGCTGCAACCGTGTAAATTTGCGTGTGGTGGATGGTGTGGGTGTCGGAGCAGAAGCGCCTGTGGCGCTGGTAGCAGCAGGCACTTTCGGATTGTCATTACAACAGAAACTATATGCAAGGGTGTGAATCAGCAAGCTATGCCAGGAAGACGAAATTGCCAACCTACCCTGTTGTCCATAGGTCGGGTGTGCCGGTGATGCTTTCTTAGCATCATCCTCCTTTGCAACTTCTTTGCAGTCCGTGTTGTCAGTTGCGTGGTGAAGACAGATATTTAGAAACTTACCTTTTTGTGCGTGAAGTTGGGTGGGCCAGCCCTGATGATCCGCCCATCAGGTGTTTCGTGGAGAGGCCGGATAACGGCGCATGGGAGTTGAGGGCCTTGAATGGGTGTGGGGACATTCGTTCGAGGATTCACGGGTGCTCGTGCCCGTCCCACTCTTTGCTTTGCTAGTTGGGAGGAGGTGAGGTCTCCCGATTGACCCTGCGTAACTGGGCGCGGTACACGTGGGCCTGATGCCATTCTGGTATGTTTTGCTGGGGGCGGTGATGTTGTTGGGGACTGGATAGGTGATGCCGCCCATTTGGCAGGGTGATGCGAACGAGGGCCACGGCTGGGTGTACGAGCTCTTTGTGCAAAGTGCATCGCTTCTTCCTCTGCCTGCAGATGAGACATGCACCCCCTGATTCATCCCACTGGCACATCGCGTGGTACTCAATGCATGTCCCACAGGCCCAAGATGGTTGAAACCCAGGGGAGCAGCTCTTGTATATCCGCGGCCTACCCCGGCTAAGGCTGTAACCATGTCATCCATGTACAGGGCATTGAGCAGCGCTTGAGGGCTGAGCTGCGATCTTGGACTTCTCATCTCCATCGTCTTCATTGTCATTGTCCAGGTCGCTTTCCTCTATGTGGGTGTTTATTTCCGCCACATCTTCTGCGTCGCTGCTCTCATCCGACTTGCTGGATGGTTGCAGTGATACGGGTGGGCAGGGCTTGCATGACATTACTGTAAGCTGCTTACGGGCACGCAGTTGCCTGCGCTCGACCTCACCCTTTTCGACCTCTTCAGCCTTCTGCTTTCCTTGTGCCTTTTCGCTCCTCCTTGGAGCGACCTGTTCCTCTCCTTCGTGTTCTTCTGTCCCTGCAGTGTCCTCTTTAACCTCACCTCCGCCATCATTCCCAGTTGAGCTACCTTCTTGTGGCTCCACTGCTGCCTCTTCCATTCTGATAGTTTGGGTATGTGAAAACCAAGGGTGGTCGCATAAGTCATCTTCTTGCTGGTCAGAATTGTGGCGAAGTTGGGCCATGCACAGTTGGGTCCCTGCCAAAAACGGTCGATTGCTGGGAGGAGGATTGGCACACTAGTGGAGACATCCATGATGGCCTGCACAATATCCTGTATTTTGTGAGCATTGTGTTGGATGATTATGCAGGGACATACCATCTGTTGCTCGATGAGCAGAATCGCCGCATCCCAATCATCTCTGTTAACGTGTTGCGCCCATATATTCTCAATGGCCTTTTGCACACTGTCAATGATGGCATTCACGATGGTTTCATTCATTGCAATAGGAAGGTTTGTCGAAGGAAAAGAAGTTGGCGGTAAATGGGCGGGCTCGGTGGTGCAACAAAATGTTCAAAAGGCAGTTTCCCATGACTCTGCTAATGCTTATATTCACAGATTGCCGGTATTGAGTGGACGTGTGTGGTCCATTTTGAACTCTGCATTGTCAACATACCGCAGTTGACATCACTACACCTACGGCCAACCTTCTCCTCAATGGATTCCCGCCAACGCGCAGTATGATTTGCAGCCACCTGTGCATTCGCGGATATTTACAATTACATATCGCTGATTTTCTCTCATTAACAGCTGATGTTTACATGATATCTGACAAGGCAGCCGAGATGTCCGCGCATTCCACTATGAAGCCCATGGCAATGGGAAATGCTGCCATGCATGAGGTCGCCGGCTCTCAAGGAAAGTGGAAGAAGAGGCGGATTCAAGATAAGGCTTCCATATCTTCAATGGTGAATATGGGAGAAGTTCTGTTGGGGAGGGACATTGATTCCTGGGAGTGACTATGGAGTTTGGGGATACCACCTTCCCATAGAAAAGCATCCGATCTCATGGAAAGCCCTGGCAATCGCATGCAAGATTCGCTTGCTGGAGTCACAGCTCCAATACCAGCAAATGCTGTTCAACACTCGAGCACGGATGCATCTCGTTGCGCGGTTGACAGCTGCGAACGACTATGTCAGTTAGGCATTCCTGCACCATGAATCACACCTCTCCTGTAGTTGACACCCACAATCGACTGCGACGTTTAGGAATACTGCCTGTGCAACCATTGTGTGAAGATGCCATAAATTCGTCGGATGCCGGTAAAGCACATCCAGAAGAGGAGGTTGAAAAGAAGGATGATGTCTCGATGGATGTTGATCACAGCGCCAGTAATTTTAACTGCTTTCTCCTGTATTATTTCTGATTGCACTTTGACAGAGAGGAATGCAAGTCAGGCAACCAGCAGCGGCATTCGATGACCGTTGAAGGGAGAGCATCACAGCGATGGTAAGTTTGACTGCTTTGTCCTGTATTATTTCTGATTGGACTTTGACAGAGAGGAATGCAAGTCAGGCAACAAGCAGCAGCATTCAATGACCATTGAAGGGAGAGTATCTCAGTGATGTACTCTCTCTAAGGAATATTAGGACACACGCCCAATAGCGGCAACTCTTAGAAGCTCAGTTGGTATCGCCGGGTAAGCACAACTTATAGTATACGCGGCATTGCATTCTTAGTGAGCACCTCACTGTAGATCTGGAGCTAATGAAACAGGAATGGGAATGCCTTCGACACAAAAACTTCAAAGCGCAGGATATGTACCTGCCAGGTAAGTGATAATATGGAACTGCCATGCACATCCTCTGATAATAATACAGATGCCGCCGCAACGAGGACAACATATTGCAATCGCCCAAACCCTCAATTAGCTCCCTACGACGCATGGATGGATAGCCCAATAGACCGTGCAATCGGAAACTATGAAGAGGTGTTGGAAGACATGTGGGCGCGTTGCAGAGAGCTCATTGAGCGGCTGACAGCAGACCTAGAGGAATGGGACAGAATCCAGGCTGTGCGGAAGGGCATCGACGACAGGTCTATCATGTAATGTATCATATACAGTCTCCTTGATTCATGACCACTGTAACCAAAATGGAATGGAATATGCATTTGAGGTAGCCTCAATAGGGAGCGGCTGCAATGCATCCAACAATGCATCATGAATCAGGATGGCCAATATGATCAACCCGTGGATCTTTTGACCAAGATCAGCATCGAGTTCCTCAGAGATATATATCCGATGTGATCCTCGTATGGCTGAAATTTCAATTCCAAGGAAAACTGCTGCACAGTAACACTCGCAGGACTGCGGTGGGGCTGAGAAGCTGTGGAAAGCGTGGTTTCTCAATTCTACATCTGAGGCCCGCTTGTATATACAGCAGTCAGTGTCGTCGGGCCTGCTCGTCTAAAGCATACTTTGGCTGTTCCATACAACAGGCCCATGAATGTATAATACAGTCAGCCGCGTCGGGCCTGCCCTTCTACAGCATGCTTGCCCAATCATGTACTGCAGGCCTGCACGTGTATGCTCCAATTGTCAATATCAGGCCTGCCCATATACAGCATGTTTTTCAAATCATATAGCACAGGCCCATTTGTTTATACCACAGTTACCTGCATTGGGCCTGCTCGTCGACAGCATGCTGGCCAAATTATACTACACAGGCCCGCACGCATACTACAGTCACCTGTCTCAGGCCTGATCATCTACAGCACACTGTCCAACTCTTATACCCAGGCCCACAGGTCTATATCACCGTAACCTCACATGGGCCTGCTCATCTAAAGCATGCTTTCCAAATCATATACCAGAGGCCCATCCATGTATAGCACAGTCATCGGTGCTGGGCCTGCCTGTCTAAAAAAAGCTTTCGTAACTCCACATCTCAGGCCTGCACGTCTACACAACAGCCACCGTGTCGGGCCCACTCGTCGAAAATGTGGTTTCTAAGTTATATATCACAGGCCCACGCGTGTACACCACAGTCACAAGCTCAGGCCTACTTCTTATGCAACATGCTTTACAATACTGCTATCTCACCAGCCCGTGCATGTATACCCCACTCGCCCGCACTGGGCCTGCTCGGGAACAGCATGCTTTCCAAATGCCATACCACAGGCCCACTCGTGTATATAACAGTCATCCACGGTGGGCTTGCTCGTCGAAAGTGTACTTTTAGAATTGTATGCCACAGGCCTGCAGGTGTATTCCAAAGTCCCGCACTTGGGCTTGCTCATCTGAAGTATACTTTGAGAATCCCATGTCACAGGCCCGCGTGAGGATGCCGCAGTCACTTTTGTCGGGCCTTCTCTTCCATGGGATACTTTCCACTTCCTACACCACAGGCCCGTGTGTGTGTACGATGCTCACCAGCATCAAGCCTACTCATCAACAGCGTGCTTTCCAACATCTATACCACAGGCCCACGAGTGTATACATATATAGCACAGTCACCTGTGTAGGGCCTGCTCATCCACAGCATGCATTATAATTCCTATATCACAGGCCCGCACATGTATAACATAGCCCTGCCAGTGCTCTTCTCCAGATAGCTGCCCAACGTCTATACCACAGGCCCGAATGTGTATAGAACAGTCACCCACGTCAGGCCTGCTCTCCTGTAGCATGCTTTCCAATTCCTAATACAAAGGCCCGTGGGTGTATACCACATCACCTGCGTCAGGCCTGCCCTTCTACAGGATGATTTAAATCTCCATACTACACAGGCCCGCGGGTGTATACTATGGTCCCCCCTTCTGGCCTGCTCGTCAAACATATGCTTTCCAACTCAGACACCACAGGCCCACCCGCGTGTGTATACTATAGTCACCCATGTCCGGCTGGCTCTGCTGCAGTGCGCGATCCAATTCCTAATCCACAGGCCTGCAGGTATATACCACATCACCTGTGTCAGGCCTGCCCTTCTATGGGGTGATTTCAACCTCCATACTACACAGGCCCACGAGTGTATATACTATGGTCCCCCGTCTGGCCTGCTCGTCGAATGTATGCTTTCCAACTCAGACACCACAGGCCTGTGTGTGTATACTATAGTCACCCGCGTCCAGCTGGCTCTGCTGCAGTGCGCGATCCAATTCCTAATCCACAGGCCCGTGGGTATATACCACATCACCCGCATCAGGCCTGCCCTTCTATGGGGTGATTTCAACCTCCATACTACACAGGCCCGTGAGTGTATATACTATGGTCCCCCGTCTGGCCTGCTCGTCAAATGTATGCTTTCCAACTCAGACACCACAGGCCCACTGGTGTATGCTATAGTCACCCACATCCGGCTTGCTCTGCTGCAGCATGCAATCCAATTCCTAATCCACAGGCCCACGGGTATATACCACATCACCCGCGTCAGGCCTGTTCTTCCACAGGATGATTTTCAATCTCCATACTACACAGGCCTGCAAGTATATACTATAAATCCCCCTTGTTGGGCCTGTTCATCAAATATATGCTTTCCAACTCACACGACACAGGCCCGCAGGTGTATACTATAGTCACCCTCGTCTGGCCTGCTCTCCTGCAGCATGCGATCCAATTCTTAATCTACAGGCCCACGTGTGTATACCACATCACCTACGCCAGGCCTGCTCTTCTACAGGATGATTTTCAATCTCCATACTACACAGGCCTGCGAGCATATGCTATAAACCCCCCCTGTCAAGCCTGTTCATCAAATGTATGCTTTCCAAATCATAAAACACAGGCCCGCTGGTTATACTATAGCCACATGCATTGGGCCTGCTCGTTGACAGTATGCTTTCTAAATCACACACCACAGGTCCGCGCGTGTATACTAAGTCACAGGTACTGGGCCTACATGTCTACAGCATGCATTGCCAATTCTATATCACAGGCCCGTGCACGTATACAACGGTCACCGCACCCGGCCTGATTGTCTATGGCGTGCATTCCAATTCCTATGACAAGCCCGCAGGTGTATACCGCAGTCACCCACATTGGGCCACCCTATCTACAGCATATTGTCCAAGTTCTATACGACAGGCCCGCGGGTGTATCCCGCAATCACCCCCTTCGGGCCTGCATTTCTAAATTGTGCTCTCCAAATCCCATACTGAAGGCCCGCGGGTGTATATCAAAGTCCCCCACTTTAGGCCTATTCATCGATAGCATGCTTTCGCAATTCACATCACAGGCCCGCAGGGATATACAACTGTCACCACCGTCAGGCCTGGTTGTTGAAAGCATGTGTTCCAAATCATATACCACAGGCCTGCGCACGTATCCAACAGTCACTGCGTCAGGCCTCCTTGTCTACAGAATGCCTTCCACATTCGATATGACAGGCCCGTGTGTGTATACAGCAGTCACCCGCGTCAGGCCTGCTCTTCTATAGGATGCTTTCCATATCCTATACCATGGGCCTGCCTATCTACAGTACAGTCAATCCCTGGTGGGCTTTGTGATCTAGTTAAGGGCTGGCCAATTCTATCAGAAAGGCCCACACGTCCATACAAAGGTCACTCATGATGGGCCCACTTGTCGTTTGGAAGGCAATAAGGTGGGCTCACATGTGTGTTCAAGTGTCAACCTCAACAGGCCAAATCATATATAGAATGTTTTCCCATTTAACTATGATAATGATAGGCCCGCATGTGTATAAGTGGCTCATCCACATAGGGCTTGCTCGCTTCTAGGATGGGCGCATATTTCCCTATGACGGGCCGCCTTGTCTGTATCAAGCTCATAAAATTATATTCCAGTGGACCTGCTCATGTGCATCCAGGTCAACTATTTGATATTTCAATAGGCCCGGCCATTTTTACCCTTTGCACATTCTTGGGCCCCCTCGACAATTCCACTCAAGACCTCTCCCTGGCCCGCCACAGGCCCGCCCGTGTACATAGTGCAGTTTGCAACCCAGGTTGAGCGTGTCATACGTGAAAATTTGACTACACTATGTGGTATTTCATAGGCCACATTCAAGAGCTGTGATTGGAGGATAGAACGAAAAAGGTAAGTACTTGCTGCCTTCTTACAAAACTGCACGGCACCTACAGTTGACTCCCTCCTAACACATACCAGGTATAACACATACTCCCTCATAGGCCATACATTTTTGGATTTCCCAAGTTGGTTTGCGGGGATTTCGTGAGAACCCATAGTAGGCCATAACCCATAGCTATTTGCGATAAGGTACCCATACTCAGGGTCAGATAATGCCGACATAGTACCAAAATAGGAAAATATCTTATGCAATATGTATATGTTTTGGATGTCTGATCATAGACTGGTGACCAGTCCGTCTAAAAGAGGAAATGCTGAGGCGAAGCATTCCGTCAATAGACGGACTGGTAAATTTGGTTGTGGCGCAAGGGGGGTGAGCGGATTCCCACAATAACATGACTGCCATGTCCCTCTTTAGACCTTTTGTCTTAGTAAGATAACCTGGTTTGTATCTACCTGTAGGATAACTGGTTATCTCATCGGATAAGCCCTTGTACTTGCTCACTGTACTTTCTTGATCCTCAAGACATCTTGCACACTGGGCTTCAATCATGGACTCTGACGACGAGACCGTGGACATTATACGATACAGTCGTGATGAACACCTCCGAAAAGCGTTGAGGATTCTTCGAGATGGCTGCATATCACTCCTCAACTTCATCCTTCACATCCTGCAGTCAGACAAAGCTGAATTCACAATATATCAGGACCACTTCTTCGCTAATCCATCTGGCAAGTTGGCCAAACTGTTAGACAGGATCTTCGAGGATACACGAGGCCATCCTGTCTTTCTCTCCTGGATGGAACTGCATGCCATTGAGCTTGTTTCGGACAAGGTCATAAGGGAGATGAATGAAGTCAAGGCTGGGCTCACATGGTCAATCAATACAACCACTTCAGATAGCCTTCTGATGTGGGATGTTGACGCATTTATTGGTCCACTTGTCTGTAAGAATGCTCCAATCCTCGGTCACCTCTTGCAGGTCACTGCATGGACAAAATGTGCAAAGGAGCACAATAAGATCAAGTCATGTATCACTGTATGAATATCAACTTCATTTATATTCCAAATACATTGATTTTTCCAAGGTGTGCAATGTTATCGTGACCCAACTGGCTAAGGAGCGATCACAACATGCTCTGTACTTCACAGCACCCTTCATGCTGTTCCTTTGGACGAATGGAGCCTCGCATCAAACTATCGAGGCTCTACAAATGTGGACTCTGCATATCATTCTCGTCGCTGACCAACTTACTACATCAACTCGCATCACAAAGTCTTGAGCGTGCCTGTTGTAAAACAACGGAATATCCAGGTATGACACTCCTAGGTAAAGAAGGGTACGAAATGTTTGTCCCTAAAGGGGTTCTATGGCAAAGGAAGGTCAGTAGGAGTACTCTGAATGTTGCTAACCAATGGGTGATAGGTCCAAACAAGTCCAGACTGAAAATAAGGATTTCCGGACTGCCGGAATACTGGAAATACTTCAGAAATGTGTGGAAAGAGCGTGACAGCGATGGTCGACGAGTGGAATGGTGATGGACAATGCGGACGGCGATGATATACGATGGTGAGAGATCCACATGAGGAAAACTGTATTTCCAAGATGAAAATACAAAGTACTTATAGTCCAGAGAAGTCCAAACCGGTAAAAAGTGATGTAACTAAGTTACAAGACAAAAGGGTGGACAAGGAAATGTCCGAAATGGTGTAAACAAGTGGTATAGTCATCATAGGTAATGGTGATGACAAAGAAATGAAGTCCGAACTCGAAACAATAACATTGGACTGAAAACGAAAACTCCGGACTAACCCGGACTCTCTCGGACTCGGAAATAAAGCTTCAGGCTAAAAAGGAAATTCTGGACTGACCTCAGACTCGGAGATAAGGCATCGGATTGACTTCGGGACATTGTCGGGAGGATAGGGAAAGTAGGAATTATCTCCAGGACTGTAGAAATGGGGTATATCACTGTACTAGAGAGATTCCGATCTCTACACCGTCATGTCGCTCATGGCCTTCATGTCCTGTGTTGGGATAATATCAACATCAAAATGTCAACCTTTGTTGAACAACAAGACTCTGCCCCAGCAAAAGTTCAATCCAGCACATTTGCAATCCTCTATGAAGTCTGCAATGCCAATCCAACTGACATGCGACTGTCCCTGATGCTAGCGCGGGCTCAAAGGGCATCCAATCTCACATTCAATGCTGATATCCAACCGACAGTTGAGCAATGCAAATCGTTTCGCAACCAAATTCGTATTCACATAGTACATATCCTACTCAAATGCTACCCATCATTCCAGAAATATCAGCCTCCAGATAGTCCAGTTCTTACCCATCCTGAATGCTGAAAAATGCCCAAGGGTCATTGCACCAAACAGTTCCCATTGTGTACCTCCACCATAGATGAAAGTTCAGTTGCAGGCAACATTGCGGTCATCAATGATGTCTATATCAACCAACTAAAGATGACTCACAAGGATTTGTCCAACCATGCTGTGCCTACATCAGGGGAGTGGTGATGGGATGTTATTTCCAGATGAGAATGGTCAGTTTATGTAACCATGACATCTCCATTATCCTCCCTTGCAATTCATTACTAATGAAAGGGAATAATGATAATGGTCTAATATGTTCATGCCATGCAGACATAGGACTGATCAATGGCCAGATTGGGTATATGCCCTTGACAATGTGTAGATAATCCTAGACTGTCATGGCAACCTCTGATCAGAGATGATCCATCACCAGACTGAAATCAATAATGTGACATAGTGCCACCACTTGGACTATCATTTTGTCTGCCCATAGTAACTTGACATGATTCACACCATCATTGGCTAGTACAAGCTTGAATGTTGAACAACATGCTAGTATTATGTCATAGCTATCATACTACTAGATTGGCATTATTGGTGACAACAAAACTCTTGCCCAGTCAAACTACATTTCATAGGAGTGTCACGGGTATGCAGCTAACCTGCACAGGTAGCAGGTACAGCTGCGGGTCAGCATTTGCCAACCCACCTCAAACCCGAGTCACCTGTGGCTGCAGTATGGTATGGTACCCAGAAGTGGAGGACCAGAGCAGGCGAGACGGCAACTTTGGCATGCAGCAGTGACTGTCGTATGCTCTTAGTGGAATGAGAGTGCACTGCAGTCACAGAACACCATCTTGGTGCCTGCTCGCATTGAGCAAAGGCTGCTCAGGCTGTTCAAGATGTTCCATCGTGCATGCATCATCGTCATTGCCCATTGTGTCATCACAGTCATTGTGTCATCATCATCGTGGTGGTTGTGTCCTTGCAGTGGTTGTGGTTGATGCAAATGACATCTCGTTGTCGTCATCATGGTTGTCACATCGTCATGGTCGCCGCGGCTGACACATCCTCACGGTCATCGTGTCAGGTGTTGTCATCATGCACTATGTCTGTCCCAGTCCCACATTGCATCGTTGCTATGGATTCGGAAGTGGGATGACTCAGAGGGGACACTGGCAGTGGGGGAAGGGCATACACTGATAGCCTACTATTCAAAGTGTGTGTGCATGTGCGTGTACACTGTGACCATAGGGGGGGTGGGGGGGGGCATATGAAGGCAGACGCGGATGTGTGATGGTGCCATCATTGTGGTCATCATTGTCCTCCATCCTCCCAGTTCAACTAGTAGTAGTTGCAGGCTCCCAGCTGTCAGGGTCAAGGGACTTGGTGCCACACTGGTGGTCATTTGTTGTGGAGGTCGTCGCGGGTGGGCAGGGTGTGGTCATGAAAGAGGAGTGAGCCATCGAGGCCCATCGTGAGTGATGTGAATGAGAACCAAGGTGGGAGGAATTCCGGGTTGAGTAGAGGTGACACTGTTGGGTGCTGCGCACTTCGCATTCATCGGTAAATTACTCATGACAGCCCCTAAATACTTGGCTGATATTAGATTCATTGACAACCTGGGTTGATACATTCTTCAAGGTCCACAACTAGAATTCATAGTCCCTGTGTCCAGAATAATCCTCTTCCTCCTGCTCTGTCGCCATTCCATCCGAGAGCTCTGAGTCTGAGTGGTCTGAGTGGTCCGAGTCTGAGTCCAACAGAGGCAATTCAGCATCTGGCACGTCATTGCCGTCATTGTCACAATCCAGCCGAGGTACCTGATCAGATATACAATGAATGTTTGAAGTAACAGTAGCCAAGTTCTGCGTCGTGTCAGTTGATTGCCAAATCAAAGAGGGAAGACTTACATCTCCTGGGCTACTGAAATGGTTGTTGACAGTGCTTTCCGAAGGTCTCCTGGTGTACGCATACGAATGTCTGACACCAAGCCCCCAGTGAAAATGCATGACCATATCACAGTCCACAAATCTAATATGCATTGTTGATTAACATATTGGAATAGAAGAATAGATATACAAACCTGTTAATGTAATAATACTTCCAATCATCAGTGTCATGAGTCCACCTTGATGCAGCAATGTGATCAGGGTGGAGTCTTCCATCCATGAATGACGGAACAATATGACAGCCCCACAGAACATCCGCGGGGTCAACAAATCCAAAAGCGTCTGTTGAGCTCATTGGTAAGAACTTCCCTTTGTCGAGAAGATGTCGGTCCCAGCCTGAAGCAGCAGGTGACTCCAAGTGCTGAAACCATCACACCCAGAGGAATTCTAGCCTTCTCGATAGATAGTCCTTGGATTCTGGGCCGGTGAAAATGATGTTCGCATGGAAGACACCTAGAACATGAGCATAACAAAATGGGTGACGGTTAGAACCACTCTCGTCAGCCAGCATCATGATGTCATGACAATCCACAGAAGGATTTACTGTGTCAGATTCGTGACGGAGGTCATATGTTGTGTAGTTAATGTGGAATAGGGAGTGACAATACACGCGACCTCCTTTGAAAACTACTTGGTTGAGGTTTGAGAGTATATCATCATCAGACCAGGGTTGAGATCGGATGCCTTCAGGATTGAGATTGTTGTAGAGAATGGAAGTTCTCTGGGCTTACAACCCCCCTTTTTACATATTCCTAGCACCTTCCTTTCTTCCCAGATCATCCTCCTCAAATTCCGAACATGTCCCGGTCAATTCCATCCCAGTCCGAAATCCTGAATGCTCAGTAAGTCACTCCGGAGTCCTGTGGTGAGTTGGATTTGTTTGTATCATCTCAGACTTCTTTTGTACCTTTCCTTTATCCTTTTTATTTCCTCTTTTCGTTTGTTACTAGTCATGTGACCTCATACGGACACTTCTGGTCGTTCGGGATCAACCCGATGGGCACTTACCTCACTTTTCATTCCATATATGTACGTTTCGGGTTCCTATCTCTGTGCATCCATATGGTTTCAGACTTAGTACTCAAGGACGTAGTGTCCATAATCAGTCGGGTTATATATACCTCATACCTGGAAATGTAAATTCAGCTTTGCTCACTTGCATTCTGTCCGTCTAAGTCTCCCGTCGCCATCGTCTATCATCTATAACCACTGCCATACCGTTCAACATCTTCCACGCATCTCATACTGTCTCGGACCCCTCGGATTAATTCCAGACTCGATTTCCACATGTAGGAAATTCCAGAAAATCCCTATTTCTTCATTCTCGCTCGGACTTCGTTCAGGTGGATCACTCTGCTGGGTATAAGTTCCTTAGTCACCTCCTGACCTTCCCCACTTGTAGAATCCCTTTAGGGACGAACCATTTGTACCCTCTGATCATCTTCCTCTAGCTCAGGCTGGAACTCCTTGTTCCTGCAGGTCCTCTGAGCTTTCAATCTCTTCAACTGGAGCCCACCACGAGGGATTCTCAAAGGGTCTCTGGGAGAACACTTCAGCCGACAGCCCAGCGCCAAGAACTCAAAAATTTACTAGTGCAGTTTCGGGACTTACAAATTTCCGAAGACTCAGAACTTTTTTCATCTGTCGCACCTGGTGATGCATTGCATAACCATTCTGCCGACCTTCCCGATGTCTCAGTTCCATTAGGCATGACATTTGATCCATTTGAACCATTCATTCCAACCTTTACATCACTGACACCACCAACTCGGACCCTTTTGGAATCTCCATTCTTGGACCTGCCACAGGATTTAGGTTCATATGGCATCCAAGACTCTCCATTCCAGCTTCCGATACCCGGAGTGTTTATACATTCGACCCTGTCCCATACTCGGGATTCATCTTTTCCCACTTCGCCTTTTTCTTCTCCTCTCAGTCCGCTTACTCCGTCTCCATCATCGTCCTTCACAGCATCCTCTCCCATCTCCTCATCCGCTCCATCGCTTTCATTCCTATTCCAACCATCCATAGTAACCCTGCCAATCATCCCACCTCCCATCTTACTAACTCCAGTTATCCCTCTTCCACCTCCAGTTATTCCACCTCCACCAATCGTAAATCCAATCCCACCTATCGTACTCCCCATGGCTGCCTTCCATATGCCTTTGAGGGGATCCCAGAACATGCCGAAATTCGACAGGAAGAACCCTGTGGATTTACCAGGTTTCTTTGTAGAGATCAAAGAACTCGGAATTCTAGCGACCCTGGACGCCACCAGAAAAATCAAAGCCTCATTGCGGTATGCTGACCGAGAAGAAGCTGAGTGCTGGGCACTTCTCAAGGAAGCAACCAACAATCCCGCAGACTGGGATGCTTTTGTTGAAGCAGTAAAGAAATTGTATCCCGGATGCGAAGGTACTGACCGCTACAGCCACACGGATATCCAGTATCTCGTAGATGAGTACCGAGGAAAGCCAATGCGCTCTCAGGATGAGCTCGGAGAGTATAGACAGAAGTTTATGAAAGTTGCTAATGCTCTTATACAGAAGAAAAGGTTATCTGAGATGGACCAGGATGGATTGTTCCTCTACGGACTCTGAAGATATCCCTGAACTGTCCCTCCCCTCGACGGGACCTCCCCCAACCATCGAGTCCATCACCATCCCCGAGTTTGCTGATAAACGCAAACGCGAACCCATGTCTGAGGTTGACGCTCGCCGCCTCAACACCTACCTTTTAGATTCCCATTTGACCTCCACCTTTTCTGCCCATTGCGATATGGACTCCCCCTTCCAAACCCTTTACTTAGTATACCTACAGGCCTCGAACCTCCTCCCCCTCACTTCTCACCCAAACCCTGACGCCCACGCCACATTTCTCTTCTGCCGCGTCCACAACGTGTACCGGCACATTTGCACCCAGCTCCTCTCCACTGTGTACCAGCTCAGCATGCTGGACTTCTTCAACGACCTGGACAGATACCTTAAACAGACTACTGGCATGCAATGCCATCCCTTACCTATCCCAGCCGTCCACTGCTGCCCAGTTCCCCCTCCACCCCATGTCCCAACACCCCCGTTGTCGTTCCCGTCTGCATCCTCTGACGCCCTCACTCCTGACAAGCTGGCTGCCATCCAACGGGCAGAGCGCCTCATCCACAACCCCTCCGTCCCCGTCCTCCTCCCTAGAGACCCAGGGTATAACTGTGCCTGCTTTACATGTCATCGCCCTGACCACTGGAAGCTTGACTGCCCCGATTTCATCTGCCCCTATTGCAGAAGACGTGCCCCAGGCCACCTCCAAGGCTCCTGTCCTGACAGGAGCTTCACCCTTACTAGGTATCGTGTCCCCTGTCCCACCGTCCCCTCCTCCTCCTCCTCATCTGCCTCTCGCTCCTCACGTTCGTTGTATTCCTCTCTCACTGCTCCACTCATGGGGGACCCCCACTCTCCTCCCTTGACTGCGCCTGTCTCACCCTCCTGGACTGTTTGTCCATGGAGCCTTACCCTCCGCGCACTTCCAATGGTGACACCACTAATGACTCCACTCTCCTTGAGGAGTTTACTCACCAGTCTCCCTCTCCCCCACCCGCCGATACCCTCCCTGGTTGTGACCGCGACAACATCGACG
Organism: Boletus sp. MG55; assembly: GCA_003313885.1. Lineage (NCBI taxonomy): Eukaryota > Fungi > Basidiomycota > Agaricomycetes > Boletales > Boletaceae > Boletus > Boletus sp. MG55. The sequence continues at coordinate 25,476 of QGOI01004758.1, forward strand.
ACCCTACCCCACATCAGCAAATTCCAAGTTAGCTGTGCAGTACTGTGAGACACTGCACAGTATGTGACAATGGTCACAGGGTGACAGAAAGGTCCCCCTCTGTACAGCCACAGTACAGAGCTCACAGTGCTGCACAAATTCTATAATGCTGTACAGTACTATACAAATTTACACATCATGTACCATTTGTACAGTCCTGTATATAATTGGCAGTCTGTGACCATGTGGAGGACAGTACGACTGTATTTCCTGCCAGAACATTTGTAGGACCTGGCATACACTGTAGTTCTGTATCAAAACTGTATGCATTGCAAAACTGTATGCTATTGTACTTGTATGCCAGTAGATATTAGCATTCATTGTCCAACTCGTTGTCCTCATCCATGCCTGAGCCAGATCCACCAGATCCACAATCCTCACCCAAACCCGATTCAGAACTGCCAGCATCCTCCTCATCTTCATCATCATGCTCACCCTGGTCATTGTGGTTGTCGAAGTCCATGTCTGTGTCCATGGGCTTCTCCCAAATCTCATCCTCGGTCATAGACGCAGCCCCATGCTGGTCCTCATTCTTGTTCTCATCCTCAGAATCGGAAATAGCCATTCCAAATTCATTACATGGGTTGTTGTTGTTGTCACCACCATCCAGGGAACCATCCCCAGTGCTCAATAAATTAGAAGATCCTGTGAGCTGCTAGTGATTACTTACAATCCCTCAGATGCCCAGCTCGCTAACATGTCTTCAAATCGGGGACCTTTGGTCGGATGCCTGGCGAGCTGCTGTATACTCTGTAAGAACTTCACATATGCTGCCTCGAGCTCTTTGGCATTGAGGTTCGGGTTCGTGTCCTTTCCGTTAGTCCTATAAACGATCAATACAAACCGAACCTATAATGGGTAGCGAGTCAACGGCAGAGGGAGGTAGGAGTGATGGGTACGTACCATTGCTACGACTAGTGCAAGCGCCTTCTTAGGAATGGATGTTTGGAACTCGGGAAACATGCGAAGTGACTTGGGCATGTCAGCGTAGAAGAGAGCATGGCAGGCTTGCTTAAGGACCGGGTGACCAAAGTAAGGCAACTTTCCCTGTGAGGATATCACATCTTGAACACATCAGGTAGAACGGAAATTACTTACATGTGTGTCGGGGGCACCTTGTAAATACTCTGACGATTTCAACAGCTCATCGGCTTTGTCCTTGATCACTGCCAGGCGAGCTTCCCGAGACATGGCGGAGGGCAGAGCGTGGAGTGCATACCCAGTAGGGACGACATCTTGGACAACCTTTTTCAGTGAACTGCGGAA